>SEYY01003520.1:0-27214 GCA_009176605.1 Armadillidium nasatum
GATCACATTACTTCTCTCTCTAAACAAGCTTCTAAGAGGTTGGGTTTTCTGAGGCTCCGTGGTTTTTTACGCCACCCCAGTTGCTTGCTCTGTATAGGGGTGTTGTTCGCCCATGCATGGAGTACGCCTCACACATCTGGGGTGGTTCAACATACACAGCTTTTCTCGAAAAGGTGGAGTCTAGGGCTTTTCGTCTATAAACTCTTTGCTCTTACTAACTCTCTCCAATCCCTTTCTTCCGTCGAATCGTTGCGTCACTCTCTCTATACTATCGCTATTACAACGGACGTTGCTCTTCTGAACTCTCACGTCGCATACCTCCTCCATTGAGAAGGGCTCGTGCGACACGGCTTTCTACACAGTCGTATCCTTTCTCTGCCCAACTCTTAACCACTATGCTCAATCTTACAAGTACTCTACTGGTAAAGTCTGGAACACAATCGCTTTTTCTGTTTTCCGAATTTCTTTTGACTTGCACATTTTTAAACGCCGTGTATCGGGTCAAGTCGGCCATTAGCGACCAGATTCCGAATGTTTCTCAACTCTGGTGGATATTGGTAGGCCTCCGGATCTTGCCCACCAGAGGAAACAAAATATATATATATATATATATATATATATATATAATATATATATATATATATATATATATATATATATATATATATATATATATATATATATATATATATATATATATATATATATATGGCCAGACTGCACTTTAGTCTACACAAATATTACAAAAACTACTAAACGTACATTGAAAAGGATAACATTTTTGGAATCCTTGAAGAATTTTGATAAAGAAAAATTGGTAATTAAAAAAAAGAAATCTTATAATAAGTTTAATTACTAAGTACTTTACAGTTTTTTTAATTGGCTGGACGACATCGTTCGTCTGGAAGCGTCTTTTTCTGAGTTAAAATTCTCAAAATTGCAGTACGATGGTTTTGAGATTAAGTAAGAAAATTTTCTAAAATTTTTTAAATATTAGTGTTATATGGCAGTAGGCTGATCTTACGGCAACTATTCAGCAAAAGGTTAGGCCTGTATACCACGGCAACGCCGATCGTCAGGTTAAATAAGTCGAAATGGGTCCATTAGAAAATTAAATAATAATAATGATAATAATAATAATAATAATAATAATAATAATAATAATAATAATAAATAATAAAAAAAAAAAAAAAAAAAAAAAAAAAAAAAATTTTTTTTTTTTATTATTTTAACTTATTTTCACATCTTTTTTAATTTCCTCTTATCAAAATTTTTCAAGGATTCCAAAAATGTTATCCTTTTTAATGTACGTTTAGCAGTTTTTGCAATATTTGTGTGGACCAAAGTGGTCTGATATATATATAATATATATATATATATATATATATATATATATATATATATATATATATATATATATATATATATATATATATATATGGCCAGAGTTTACATTAGCGGTCATGCATAACTTAAAAACTACTAATCTTACATTAAAAATGATTATATTTTTGAAATCCTTGTCGAATTTTAGGTAAGAAAAATTGAGAAATAAAAAATAAATTCTTATAATAAATTTTATTACATAAGTAAAGTTTACTTTTTTATAAGCCTCGCAAGAATCGTACGTCTGGCAATGTCATTTTTAATTTTTTTTTTAGAAATTGGAAAGCATGGGAAATACCCCAAATCTTCGACAGTAAAAGTAGTCGACAAAATCATCATCACTCACGGGTCGGGGGGTACGGGGGGCAGAGCCATGCGTAGACAAATGTTCGGGTTTTTTTACAAGCCGTACTTTTTTATTATCAACTTATCGTACATTTTTATGTATTTTTTTAAATTTTTTTAACATTGTTTTATAGTTTTCTTACTGGAAATTACCCAAAGATTTCAAAAATATAATCCTTTTTAATGTACGCTTAGTAGTTTTTGAGTTACGCATGACCGCTAATCTAAACTCTTACCTATATATAGTATATATATATATATATATAATATATATATATATATATATATATATATATATATATATATATATATATATATATATATATATATATATATATATATATATATATATATATGGTAAAGGTGGAGATTGTTTCTGAGTTTCGATTGTTAAAAAATATCGAAAATCGAAAATATCGGAGAAGCCTATCGTAAACAAGAGAGTTGTCAGAGGTACGAGGTACTATTACTAGACATAGACACAATTATTATTACTTACTTTTCTAGCAGAACCTAATTCGACTTATCATAACCTGAACTACCGAAATTGCCGTAAAAAGAGGCCTAACCTACACAAGAATTTGCCGTAAAAGAGACCTAACGTACACAAGAACGTTTGCACGACATAGTAGCCTAGGGCTAAGTATAGGTATGAAAATATCGATTAAACTGAAATATCGACATAAAAAAATATCGATATAAAAAATATCGAAACTCAGAAACAATCTCCATCTAAGCCTATATATATATATATATATATATATATATATATATATATATATATATATATATATATATATATATATATATATATATATATATATATATATATATATATATATATATATATATATATATATACTTTTAAGAAGCTTTTTCTGACCTTTTATATATCGATATTTTGAAATTTCGATTTTAATCGATATCCTTTATATCGATATTTTTAAAATTAAAGTCGCTTAGTTGAACTTATTTGGCTACTTTTATGTGGTTACGAAGGTTTGAGGAAAATGACAAATTTACAGCTTTTCTTGAAGCAATTGCCAAGCAATTTCCGTAACATGTAAGCTATTTATATATATATATATATATATATATATAATATATATATATATATATATATATATATATATATATATATATATATATATATATATATATATATATATAATGTGTTTATATGTGGTGTAATACGGCAGTAGGGCTGTATCTCATTGCAACGTTCTTGTATAGGTTAGGCCTGTATTTTACGGCAACTTCGGTAGTTCAGGTTATGATAAGTCGAACTAAGTTCGCTAGAAAACTAAATAATAATAATTATAAAAATAATTAGAATAATAGGCATACATGAAATGAAAACTAAATAATAATAACACAAATATAAAAA
The DNA here is from genome assembly GCA_009176605.1 of Armadillidium nasatum. Lineage (NCBI taxonomy): Eukaryota > Metazoa > Arthropoda > Malacostraca > Isopoda > Armadillidiidae > Armadillidium > Armadillidium nasatum. The sequence continues at coordinate 3,119 of SEYY01003520.1, forward strand.
AATTGGAATTGGCATATCGATGTTTCGATACATCGATATTTTCGAATATCGATATTTTCCAAATATCGATGGTCAGAAAGCTTCTTAACCTTTACCTATATATATATATATATATATATATATATATATATATATATATATATATATATATATATATATATATATATATATATATATATATATATATATATATATATATATATATATATATATATATATATGTGAGTATGTGGGGTGTAATATGGCAGTAGACCTGATCTCGCGGCAAAGCTCTTGTATAGGTTAGGCCTCTATTTTACGGCAACCGAATTTCGGTAGTTCAGGTTATGATAACTAAGTACGCTAGAAAACTGAATAATAATAATTATAAAAATAATTAGAATAATAGGCATACATGAAATTAAAACTAAATAATAATAACACAAATATCAAAAAAAATTGGCATATCGGTTTCGATATATCGATATTTTCCAAATATCGAAGGTTAGAAAGCTTCTTAACCTTTACCATATATATATATATATATATATATATATATATATATATATATATATATATATATATATATATATATATATATATATATATATATATATATATATATATATATATATATATATATATATATATATATATATATATATATATATATATATATATATATATATATATATATATATATATATATATATATATATATATATATATATATATATATATATATATATATATATATATATATATATATATATATATATATATATATATATGGCTTAGGTGTAGATTGTTTCTGACTTTCGATATTTTTTATATCGATATTTTTTTATGTCGATATTTTATTTTAATCGATACTATGTCCCTAAAAGAATTGTGTAGGTTAGGCTTCTTTTACGGCAACTTCAGTAGTTCAGGTTATGATAAGTCGAATTAGGTTCGCTAGAAAAATAAGTAATAATAATTGTGTGTATGTCTGGTGTAATAGGGCCGTAACCCTCTAATTCTCGGCAGCGTTGTTGTTTAGGTTAGGCCTCTTCGATATTTTCGATTATCGATATTTTCTGACAATCGAAAGTCAGAAACAATCTACACCTTTACCTATATTTATATATATATGCTTAGGTATAGAATGTTTCTGAGTTTCGATATTTTTTATATCGATATTTTGAAATTTCGATTTTAATCGGTATCTCATTGCAACGTTTTTGTATAGGTTAGGCTTGTATTTTACGGCAACTTCGGTAGTTCAGGTCATGATAAGTCGAACTAGGTACGCTAGAAAACTAAATAATAGTAATTATAAAAATAAATAGAATAATATTTGAATAGGCATATCGATGTTTCGATATATCGATATTTTCGAATATCGATATTTTCAAAACATCGAAACTCAGAAACATTCTATACCTTTACCATATATATATATATATATATATATATATATATATATATATATATATATATATATATATATATATATATATATATATATATATATATATATATATATATATATATATATATATATATATATATTATGATGGATCGGATGTCATTTTTTCTAATTTGCGGATGCGGATGCGGATGTCGAATTTTTTAGAAGTGCGGATGCGGATGTTGAATTTTCAAAAGTGCGGATGCGGATGCGGATGCGGATGTTGAATTTTCGAAAGTGCGGATGCGGATGCGAATGTTGAATTTTCGAAAAGTGCGGATGCGGATGCAGATGTTAATTTTGATGAGGATGCGGATGCGGATGTTAATTTTGATCAGGATGCGAATGCGTATGCCATCACTAATATATATATATATATATATATATATATATATATATATATATATATATATATATATATATATATATATATATATATATATATATATATATATATATATATATATATATATATATATATATATATATATATATATATATATATATATTCATTATCACCTTTCCCACTTTCGTGGGGTGGTGCCCGCCACAATTCCCTTACAGCCAACCCCTTTCACCACCGCCCTTAATCTCTCTCTGTCTCTACAAATCTTCTACCCTCTTCTAAACTCAAATTCCTTCCATCAAAATCTCTCTCACTCCATCCATCCATCTCCACTTCGGCCTTCCCCTATCCCTACCTCCTCTATCCACATGGATAATAAGTACCTTGCCCACCATTCTGTACTCATTCATTCTTCACATATGTCCAAACCATTTTAGCACATCCTCCTCCTCTCTATCAATTACACCCTTCTTCCATTTACACATCTCCCTTATTCTTTCATTTCTAATCCTATCAATTCTTCTCAATTTTTATATCGCAATACAGAAGGTAAACACATACATTCAAACATTCTTATCTTTATTTCTTTCGAAATTTTTCCTTTCTTCCATACTTTTCTTAGGCCCCCAATACTTTCATTCCTTCTACCAATCTGTTCTTTATTTCTTTTTCCGTCCCACCCTCACCTTCCACCCAACATTACTAGATATTTGAATTCATTCACCTCCTCAAGTTTCCATTCTCACACTTCTACAAACCAATTCCTCCCTCCACATTTCCTCATCCCCACCTCCAATCCTCATAACTTTATTCTTCGCTGGATTGAATTTCAATCTCGTGTTTGCACATTTCCCTTCAAACTCTCTCACAAGTATTCTCATCTTTTCTCCAGATTCTGCCACCAACACATGCCGCATCATCTGCAAAAAGTAAAACATTCACTTCACATTCACCCTCCATATTTCTCAACGTAATACTCTTCCCTTTTCTCTCCATTTTTCTAAGTAAACCATTCATCAATTGATTAAATAACATGGAGATATTACACACCCCTGTCTCAATCCCACTCCTATGCTAAACCAATCCGATAGTTCTCTCTTCACCCTCACTCTTGATCTACAATTCGCATATATATATATATATATATATATATATATATATATATATATATATATATATATATATATATATATATATATATATATATATATATATATATATATATATATATATATATATATATATATATATATTATTTATATATATATTATATTAGTGATGGATCGGATGTCATATTTTCTAATTTGCGGATGCGGATGCGGATGCGGATGTTGAATTTTTGAAAATGCGGATGCGGATGCGATGCGGATGTGGATGCGGATGCGGATGCCATCACTAATATATATATATATATATATATATATATATATATATATATATATATATATATATATATATATATATATATATATATATATATATATATATATATATATATATATATATATATATATATATATATATATATATATATATATAGGTAAAGGTGGAGATTGTTTCTGAGTTTCGATTGTTAAAAAATATCGAAAATCGAAAATATCGGAGAAGCCTATCGTAAACAAGAGAGTTGTCAGAGGTACAAGGTACTATTACTAGACATAGACACAATTATTATTACTTACTTTTCTAGCAGAACCTAATTCGACTTATCATAACCTGAACTACCGAAATTGCCGTAAAAAGAGGCCTAACCTACACAAGAATTTGCCGTAAAAGAGACCTAACGTACACAAGAACGTTTGCACGACATAGTAGCCTAGGGCTAATTATAGGCAGGAAAATATCGATTAAAATAAAATATCGACATAAAAAAATACCGATATAAAAAATATCGAAACTCAGAAACAATCTCCACCTAAGCCATATATATATAAATATATATATAATATATATATATATATATATATATATATATATATATATATATATATATATATATATATATATATATATATATATATATATATATATATATATATATATATATATATATATATATATATATATATATATATATATATATATATATATATATATATATATATATATATATATATATATATATATATATATATATATATATATATATATATATATATATATATATATATATATATATATATATATATATATATATATATATATATAGGCTTAGGTGGAGATTGTTTCTGAGTTTCGATATTTTTTATATCGATATTTTTTTATGTCGATATTCAATTTTAATCGATATTTTCCTGCCTATAATTAGCCCTAGGCTACTATGTCGTGCAAACGTTTTTGTGTACGTTAGGTCTCTTTTACGGCAAATTCTTGTGTAGGTTAGGCCTCTTTTTACGGCAATTTCGGTAGTTCAGGTTATGATAAGTCGAATTAGGTTCTGCTAGAAAAGTAAGTAATAATAATTGTCTCTGTCTAGTAATAGTACCTCGTACCTCTGACAACTCTCTTGTTTACGATAGGCTTATCTGATATTTTCGATTTTTTCGATATTTTTTTTTCTTTCATAATTTAACGTTATAAATAAAAAATAAAAAATAATATTAAAAAAATAATGAAATTAATTATATTTAGCCTATTGACACGTGAAAGATCATTTTTATTTAAATAATAATAAAAAAAAAAAACAAAATATTGTACGGTCGTCTTTAGAAATTCGTTTGTGCTTCGGCAAACATATTTATTTTCCTAAATTTAAAAAAAAAATGGCTGTGTTAGGCTTGTTATTTGAAGATTTAGGCTGTCACACATGAACTGACCCACCGCCATAGACTTTATCTACTATGCCCAGTGCCCACCTCCAATGTTTTGTACATTTTCGGAGATAAATTGTTAAAAAACTAAAAAAAATTAAATAATATCGAAACATTTCTGGAACGTTGTGTATTTTAAAGAGTCAGGTTTTGTTTTTTTTTTTTTTATTCATTTTCGGAGATAAACTGTTAAAAAACTAATAAAAATTAAATAATATCGATACATTTCTAGAAAGTTGTGGGTTTTAAAGAACCAGGTTTTTATTTTATTTTTTATTTTGGGGTTGGTATTCCTTTTTCACGTGACAGCAAGACGCTGAATCATTGGTTGGCTAAGTTAAAAGTACGTTTACCGTGGTACGTCATTTCAGTGTTTGATTTTCATTTTATTACCAGCACTATTGTACCGTGCCAGCACTTTATCAGTTGTCAATGTTTATTGGTAATGTGAACTTGGTTTTTTATGATTATGCTAATTTAGTTTGCGATAATATTTGTCCATGTGTAAATTATAATTATTAGCAAGATCTGATTAAAAATAGTAAGTATATGTGTGACCCATTTATATTTCTAAAATTTTTAGATATGCTAAATTACATGGCAACTATTAAACTGTTTAAGGCCAAGGTGTCTTTTAGAACAAATACCTTTTGTAAATTTCCTTACTTAGATAGATTTGTTAGCAAATTAATACAGAAAATAATTTTAGCATTTTCGGATCATTAATTTTTTTTAAAAATAAAGCAAATTAATTATTTTCAGTTATTTGGAATTTTTTTGTTCCAATGATTTTAATCATGGTTGCCGCTAGTCTTTTAAAATTGTCGTTTGACTTATACGGTATTTTATATTCAAACATATATGGCCTTTGATATAGATTTAAGTTAATGCCTAAATTTATTAACTGACTTGTTAAATTAAATTTTAAAATATATTTGTTTGTTTAATTAACCCACTTATACCAGAAATTTTAAAAAAAAATTACTTTTGAAATTGTATGTAGAAAAGAAATATAAAACAATGTGAAGAAAAAGTTGCCATAAATCGCTAGAACAATCATTCCTTAGAATAACCAACCATGTATACCAACTGCGAAAAAATTTAAAAAAAATATTTTATGACTGTTTTGGTGTCTTAAAAGACACGGTGGTCATTAATGGATAATTGATCAGCTGTTAATTGATACACCGAAGTGTTTTTAGTTTTGTTCCGCCCATATTTTTCATTTTCCTTTAATGGAATATACAGCTTTTTTTTTTTTTACACATACAAAGTTCATGAAATTTTCAGAGGTTGAATAGTTAGGTGAGATACACATTTTTTATTTAGAACAATTTTTTGTATACCTAACAATTTTGATGCTGTGCATCGGAATTTTTAAAAAAATTTTCATGGAAAAAAATAAAAAATAGATTAAAATTTAATTTTGAGGATGGTTAGTTTTCCCCTACTTTATGGTATATATAAAGCATGGCAGACAAAAAATAAATGCATAGCATATAAGCCTATTTATGGGGGCCTCTACCCCCATAAAAATTATTCATTACTAATCATGGATCAGGATATATATATATATATATATATAATATATTATATATATATATATATATATATATATATATATATTATATATATATATATATATATATATATATATATATAATTTTTTATTTTTTTGGGGGGGTTGGATAGGGGTTTACAAGGCTTCATTAGGACTCTTTTAATTGGTTTCCATTTGTGTTCATAGATGTTATAGTTTATAGTTTTTTTTTTAAATACCTGAGGTATACCACTATACTAATTAAAGACTTAAAATATATATTTCATAATGTAAGGCCAAATGTTGGCCACTGTTCCCATTTGTCCCAAGTGTTCTTAATTTCCCCACTATATGATAGGTATAAATATATATTGAACGCTAATTTGGCCCCTCAACTTTTAAAGATTTTGCACCAAATTCAGCATCCTTTGTAACAGATCTTGGATATAATGTAAATCATTATATTTTAAATTCATTCCTTACAATCTTGGAGTGGTGTCTACCATAAGCCACAATCATTCCTAACACTCATAAACTTTTTACTCTTTTTTCCACTCAATTCTATCCTCCATCAGTCTCACCCACCTCCCAGCTCAACCCTTTGTCTCTCAATAATTCCTTGAGCACGCTTATCCAACCTCCCTTCAGTCTGCCCCTACGTCTCATACCCACTTTCTGAAACAAACACCTTTTTTTTGCCAATCTCTCCTCATTCATCCTACATGCATGTCCAAACCACCTCAGCATGCTCTGTTCAGGTCTCACAGCCAAACTCCTTCTCCAACTATACATCTCTATTATTCTAACGTACTTAACTCTCCCCTTTATACCACAAACCACTCTCAGACCTTTCATTATGATATATATATATATATATATATATATATATATATATATATATATATATATATATATATATATATATATATATATATATATATATATATATATATATATATGAAACCTCATATTTATGGTAAATTTTGTATAAAAATTTCAAGTTTGCTGAGTGGAGATTTGAAACCTGACATATATATATATATATATATATATATATATATATATATATATATATATATATATATATATATATATATATATATATATATATATATATATATATATATATATATATGGTATATAGTAAGGTGAGATAAGAAATGATAGGTACCATTTGGGGGTAAAACATGATAGCCTTTATATAAAATGAATGGTATAAAATATTTTAAAATTAACAAGCTATACTTTTAGCCTGATCCCTTTACCATAATATATAAATATATTATCTGATTGCTTTGACCTAGAACAATGTACTATAGATTCCAGTAAAGTATATAAAAATTGACCACAAAAAATTCAATTTGAAAGTTGAGAACTAAGGTTCCACAGCTAACCATGATAGGAATTTGGTTCAAGTTTGGGCAAAAACTGAATTGGTAAGGCAATGGCTATTAACCAATTGAAGCTCTTGCTCCTTAGCACTTCCTTAAAATAAACATTGGTATATTCATTTTACATACATGAAAGTGTTTTTAAGTTTAAGATATTATATAGTTTTCTATCATATTTTACTCCAAAAGATATATCATGTTTTACCACCTGTGTTATCATTTCTTAACCTAACCATATCAACTTTTTCCCTTTTACCCCACTGTATTCATTATTTTATATATATATATATATATATATATATATATATATATATATATATATATATATATATATATATATATATATATATATATAATATATATATATATATATATATATTTAAATTATTTTTTTTTTATTTTTTTTATTGCCTAGAAGATATTTAGAAAACCCCAAACAAAAAAATATTCCAAAGAATTTTTAAAAGAAACAGTCCAAGAAGTTATAGATGGTGCTTCAATATATAAAACTTACAAAAAATGTGGTTTCCTCTGGTTACCTTCATAAGCCAATTGAAAGTAAAAGGGAGAACAGAGTTATTCCCTGAAGATAAGAGAGTGAAAAAGATTGCCCTGCTGTCAGAGTTTGAAGAGAAGATTGCAAGTTATAAAAGAGAATGGAAAAGATGAGGCTAGGACCAACTTTAAATGAGCTTCGTGTCATTTTTCAAACTTATATTTCAGAAAATCAAATTGACTCCATTCAAAGATAACCAACCTGGTTGTGACTGGTTAAGAGGCTTCATGAGGCACTGTAACCTAAATCTAAGGAAAGGAGTTGCAATGCAGTTAGCTAGGAACCTCAGTCTCTTTTGTAATTTTTAGATCTTAAAGTCTACTGGAGAAGATAGAAGAACTAGGAATTGAGGAAAGGCCAGAGTGTATTTGGAATTTAGATGAGACCAGTTTCCCTCAAGGTCCAACAAAAAGGAAAATTATTGGAACAATAGGCCAGAAATCAGTCAGACTAACTTGTGGAGCCAATAGGTAACATATAACTATTCTTGCGTGTTGCTGTGCAGATGGAGAAGTTTTAGATCCAGTGATAGTTTACAATGGGAAAAGAATGTTGGAATCGTGGGTTAGGGCTGGTCGTGATATACTAGAAGGAAATATGTATAGTGTTTCAGATTCAGGCTGAATGACCGTGAGTGTTTGAGGAGTTTTTTAAGAAATTGACTCCATTCAAAGATAACCAACCTGGTTGTGACTGGTTAAGAGGCTTCATGAGGCACTGTAACCTAAATCTAAGGAAAGGAGTTGCAATGCAGTTAGCTAGGAACCTCAGTCTCTTTTGTAATTTTTAGATCTTAAAGTCTACTGGAGAAGATAGAAGAACTAGGAATTGAGGAAAGGCCAGAGTGTATTTGGAATTTAGATGAGACCAGTTTCCCTCAAGGTCCAACAAAAAGGAAAATTATTGGAACAATAGGCCAGAAATCAGTCAGACTAACTTGTGGAGCCAATAGGTAACATATAACTATTCTTGCGTGTTGCTGTGCAGATGGAGAAGTTTTAGATCCAGTGATAGTTTACAATGGGAAAAGAATGTTGGAATCGTGGGTTAGGGCTGGTCGTGATATACTAGAAGGAAATATGTATAGTGTTTCAGATTCAGGCTGAATGACCGTGAGTGTTTGAGGAGTTTTTTAAGAAATTTGTAGAAATGACAAAGGATACTAGGCCTCTGTTAATTATCATGGATGGGCATTTGAACCATAAAACTATTCCAACTATTGAACTGGTCATAAAGAACATCACCTTATTAAAACTACAACCTTATTGCACAGACTTATTGCAATCTTTAGATGTTTCCTGCTTTGCTCCATTAAAAAAAAATCTTATGAGGCTGAACTCATGTCACATGTTCACCTAACAGGTGAAAATAATCTCATATAGAAAACAAGATTTGCAAATATTTTATGTAAAGTATGGAGGAAAGGATTTTCATCACTCACATCCAGGCTGGCTTTAGAGCAACAGGTATATACCCAATTAATCCTGAAAAATAGGATGTTTCAAGGTTGGATCCAATAAAGATACCTATAATGCATGGATAGCAAGAGGGAGACTGAAGAATTGAAAACAGTATCCTAGAGTTGCCTGAAAGAGTTTCAAGATATCGAAAGTAAGCTTAATATGGAGGTTGCAGAAGAGCAGAACAGCATCTTCGATACTTGATAGCAGAGGGAATGGTTTATCACAGACAGGAAGTAGAGATATGAATAATAGAGATATAAATAAGGCAGGTCAAAATACAGATGAAGATCATTTGATAAGGGCTACAACTAGTTTTCCTTCTAGTGAAACAATGAATGATATTCCTTTAGAAGGAAATGTCTTAAAAAATATATCTACTGAAAGTATACTTGAAGAATTCCATTAAGAGCCCCAAAAAGAAGGATTTAGTTTCATTTGCATTTCCTGTTAGTGAAGTGAAAATTTTGGAAACAATTTTACAATAAGGGAAAGAGTCAATCGAAAACCCAAAGTCTAATAGGGTTATAAATATTCAAGCAACAATTTTAACACAAAAAACAATGTTTGCAAGATATAAAGAAAAGAAAATAGCAGGGTTTGAAAAAGAAAAGTACAAGTATAAAAACAACACCTAAACCAGTCCCATCTTCTAAACAAACTAAATTGAAAAAAAAGGAAGGAGAAAGTATTATGAAGATGAAAGCTCATCTGTATCACATGTGTCACTGACAACCAGTACTGATGAAATAAGTTTGGAAGAGTTTGAGTTAGATGTAAGTGATATAGTGGAAGAATAAACACAAAGCTAGTAAGGCAAACAACAAATTAGAAAAGGTAATTCTACCAAAAGTAACAGATAAATCTGTGAATAAATATTATGTTGTATATTATCCAGATCCAAAGCCAGTTTACTATTGGTGTAAGATGTTTTTAGACATGATGACGAAAGTGAAATAAAAAAAGTTGAAGTCAAATTCTTGAAGAAAACTGTAATAGCAAGTGACATTGTAGAATGGAATTGGAAGGAAAGTCAGGAAACAAAATGTTGTCATATATATATATATATATATATATATATATATATATATATATATATATATATATATATATATATATATATATATATATATATATATATATATATATATATCTTACCCTATGTATATCATTTCTTCCCCTTTTTTGGGGGATAAAAGGTGATATAATTTTTGGCCACAACTAACTTAATATCTGCATTTATTAAACAATATATATATATATATATATATATATATATATATATATATATATATATATATATATATATATATATATATATATATATATATATATATATATATATATATATATATATATATATATAGGATAATATAGTTTTTAGCCTGTACCTTATTTTAATATTATTAAAATATATTGCCTGCATAGGAGCACCTTATTTATAATTTCTATTCTTGTCTCTCCCACCTGGCTATATATATATATATATATATATATATATATATATATATATATATATATATATATATATATATATATATATATATATATATATATATATATATATATATATATATATATATATATATAGGTTTCTCACCTTGCATAGGGCTGAAATAAGAATAAAGAACAATTAGGTGGCTGTGATATCCTCTCACAATACCAAATCTTTAGGAGGATTGTCCCCGGCCAACAGTAAACTTCAAGAGCATTTGTAAGTACATTATATTTCTTTTGTTTGCAAAAAAAAATAATTTTTTGGAAATTTTTATTGATTTTTTAAAATTTATTTATATAAAATCTATCGCTTTGAAACTTTCATATGATGAGTTATAGAGTACAGTACCTATATAAATGTATATTATACAGCTATATTCACTACTCATATACTCAGTCTCAAATTGATATGTTATAGAAAAAAAAAGATACATAAATTTTGATTTGCATAAAATTTGAAAATTTACAAGATGTCAAATTTTTTTTTTATCTTTTGAATTTTTTCATTTATATTTTTAATTTTATTTTTTATTTATAGGCACCTATATAATATCCAAATTTCACATCTCTACTACAAATAGGAAAAATGTTATGAACAATATATAATGCCTACCAAGAGGGTAACTTTTTGGGTGCGTATTGTAATTTCCGTAAATAATGTACTATAATAGGTACAAGTCTGTAATTTTGAGGCAAGTTAAAGAATGTGTACACATATATTATATTAAAATTTGAAAGCTGTAGCTCAAATAGGAAAAAAAATGCTTTGAAATTTCAAATGCGTTTTCTCAAAACCATTTTTGGGAATTTTCAAGATTTGAGAGGCTATATCTCGAAAAGAACAAATAGCGTTGAATAATGTACTTAAGGAAAGTTGTAGCTTTGTACTTCCTCTAAACAATATCCAAAAATTTTCAAAATTAGTAGGTTTAGATTTTTTTTACTATTATGTCCCAAAAAGTGCACTTTTTTACCACAGTTGGGTATAAAAGGGCATATATCTTTTTTTCTAAAGCAGATATCAAAATTTTCTTTCCACGATTTCAAGCAATTTCTACTATGAATATACAGTTCAATTTTCAATTTATTTGGACCAGTGGTTTTATCCAACTATTAAATTTTTTCCCAAGGAGGTTTTTGCTGAGAATGGGTCAAACTATTTATTGTACAGAAAAATTATCTCATTAAATGTTGATCAGGAGATTGAAATACATATACCCTGAAAATTTTTAAGATTGGACCCTCCCCTTCATATATTTAATAATGAATAAAAATGTAGATTTATAATGAATATTAACAATGCAATTATTTTGCAAAAGATTTATTAGAAAATGTACATAGCTTGATTTGCAAAAAATATAGTAATATCAACACTGTCAATGGTATCAACAAATAATAATAGTATTCATATCGATGATTGCAAAAACAATAACAAAAATATAACATTTAACACAGCTCTCTTATGTCAAGGGATTGGTTCAGGTTTGTCCGTTTTGCTTGAAAATTAATACTGCTAACAGCTAATAATATCTCTTGTTATAGCCTTTTTTAAATTTTGCAAATGTATAATTTCAATGACCTTTTACTTTTAAGGCAAAGTTATATAATTTTAAATTATCATTACAGTAAAATAATAATAATAATAATCTTGTAAATCAATGAAGGACAAAATAAACAATTGCAAAGTTCTAAGTTTAGAATGTTTTATAATTATCGTTTATAATAGTTAAATTATATAAAGGCAAATTTTATTTTTTCAAATATGTTCTTGTTTCTTTCCTTGAAATCATTCTATGAAAGAAAAATAGAAAATCTTCAATCTCTTGAAATTTTGTTCTCGTATCTTCATCACTGGACTGTCTGAAATATATATAAGATTTGAATGGAATGAAAGGTTATTGTTATATAATATTGAACGTTTTTCACACTTACGAAAAACATATATGAATGAGGACTGTCATTTATACTGATGCTTAAATCAAAATTAATTTTGTACATATATATATATAATTCACTTAATTTTCTTGTTAAATAAATATAAATAATAACTAAAAAAAAAAAAAAAAAAAAAATAATATATATATATATATATATATATATATATATATATATATATATATATATATATATATATATATATATATATATATATATATATATATATATATATATATATATATATATATATATATATATATATATATATATATATATATATATATATATATATATATATATATATATATATATATATATATATATATATATATATATATATATATAAGAAATTCTAATTATTACTGCTTTAAATCTTTAAGTTTTATTTACACACTTATAAATGTACTTCTAAAAGGGTTTGCTAGTTTTTAAAAATTGTGTATATATATATATATATATATATATATATATATATATATATATATATATATATATATATATATATATATATATATATATATATATATATATATATATATATATATATATATATATATATATATACCTTAAAACTGGATAAAACTAACCATACAGGGTAAAACTAAAACCCTCAAAAGTAATTTTACTAATTTTTTTTTTATTAAAGAAACTATTTATATTCGCGATTTTTTTTTTTTTTTTTTTTTTGGTAGAATAGTCTTTCATATTTCAATGTTTTGTATAAAAGTAGTTTAATAAATGACAACAATAGCTTTCAAAAATTTCCCCCTTTTTGGGTAGGGTTTTTGACAAAATTCGAAAAATTTTCTAAACTGTCTCCAAAAAAATGTTTTGAGTATGTAACAATCAAACTAGAGGATTTGAAGAATATGAAAGGTAAATTTTTGCATTTAAAATAATGTAAATTTTCTTTACCGTTTAGAAAAAATAAAAATGTTCAAAAATAGAGTAAAACTAACCACCCAACTGAGTAAACTAACCATTAAAAAGTCTGAATAACTTTAATGTTTTTAAATCGATCTATGTGAAATTTTAAGATGGTTATAAAGTTGGTCAAGATACACATTTTTTTTTTTTTTTAATTAGAACAATTTGTTGGATACCCAAAAATTTTGATTCTGTGCACATCATCATAATGGCTGGTATATACCAAAAAAATTCTCTAAATGAAAAAAAATGAGTATCTTGCCCAACTGTATAACCTGTGCAAGGTTTTTTTTTATACCCAGCCATTCTGTTTCTGTGCACGGGAAAATTTTTAACATTTTCCAAAATTTTTCTCATGCACACCACCAAAATGATTGAGTATAAAATTTTTTTTAGAGAAATTTTACAGTTGGGTGAGATGCACATTTTTTATTTAAAAAAGATTATTGTGTACTCAACCATTTTGCAGCTGTGCTAAGGAAAATCAATAATTTGAAATATCTCGTTTTCGTAGCATAAATATATTTTTTTTTTAATTTTTTTTTCTTTTTATTATGTATTTAAATTACTCTTCCGTAAAGTAAAAGTATTTGTAGAATGCATTTAAACATGTTTTAACTTCATATTTTCAATATAGTGAAAAATAGAGAGGTATCTTGTCAGATCGAATTATTACCCGAAAAATAAATACTATTCCAAAAAACATAAATTGCGGTTTTTCTTAGAATGTAATAATGTTTACTGGCGATGTAGAAATAAATGTACTGAACTTTTCTCTGTCAGGAATATCAATTGGTTAGAGGGTTCAAAAATCCCTCCAAAAATAATAATTTCTTTTTATACACGCTTGGAGTGTAGAATTTGTAAAATTCTGCAAAATTCAGTTGACTTATAATTATTTGAGAGGTTATATATATATATATATATATATATATATATATATATATATATATATATATATATATATATATATATATATATATATATATATATATATATATATATATATATATATATATATATATATATATATACACACACACACACTGTTCTCAATTCTACAGGAAGGTGACATCACAATGAAATTACAATACCAGGGCTGCAATACTTATAGGGCCGTAAACAGCTTGTTTACGTGATATCGAGGGTTCCATAGGAAGAATGCCAAACTATTGTTACAAAAATGGTAGGTGACGTCATCACGGGAACATTTCGAATACCGATTGCCGAGGGTAGTCATCTAAAGAAGCTGGTGTATGGGTAGGATATTACCGAAAGGCAACATTTACTTCTGATAGTTTAGGAAGGCGCAACACGTATTAGATACACTAATGAACTCGTGCAGCTGCAGGCCGGTATGGTCCGCCGGTGCGAGTTATGTATCCAGACTTTGGGCTTACATTTTGAACACCTGTTGTAATAGGATCCTATCCCCCTATGTTTCCTGCTACGAAATAAACTCTGGTGTATGGTGTTTGTTTATTCCAAAATTGTCCTCTTGATGTTACATAAAAGAGCGACTTATGACTCTATATGTATTCGGTGTAATTTTATTGTGATTGTCACCTTCCGTCTGTAGAAGTTTGTAAACATCGATGTGAGTATATATATATATATATATATATATATATATATATATATATATATATATATATATATATATATATATATATATATATATATATATATATATATATATATATATATATATATATATATATATATATATATATATATATATATTTAAAAGCTATTAATGTTAATTTAAATTAATATCCTGCATCCGACAAATGTTTGCTATCCGGCCCGTCCCTAATATATATATATATATATATATATATGGTTGACCCTATGTTGAACGATATAAGATTGTGTAACTTGTTCCCATAAAACTTCACACTATCTTAACTGATAATCGGAAGTAGGTATCAATATAATGAATGTTTTTTTACCGGAATTAACTGAATAATAATGTTCTGTCTCCGAATTTAGTATTTTTCACCAGATGATCACCATCATGAAAATATAAAATAAATATTATAAACCAAATTATCACTTGCAAGCGAGATGAAAACTACGATATTGACCCTTACAATGATGCTTCAAAATGGCTAATGAAATTGATGAAATTTTGACCAAACGAAATATTAAAACCAAACAGCTTTTACTATTATATCAGAATGACCACAAAGGTGTTTTTCACAAGTGAGAAAACATTTAACAACAAGCGATATATTTAACTACTAATGATTTGGCTTAAATGAGCGAATGGTATAACTACATGTTGTCACAAACAGATGAAGAAATCAGTCTCTTTTTCTTTATAATAATTAAAGGTGGCAAAATCTTCAATCGAATACCGATGTAATGGCTACATTATTACACTCACTCTATATATGCAATCCTGTAAGAGATTACGGTGGCAATTTTGGGTAAAAGTATCTGGAATTAGTTTTTCGTCGATCCTGGTAAAATTTTAACATAATATGAACAGTGAATTTGCTATATGTATTATTATTTTATTAATACTAAAAATATGTATAAAATTTTAGAAATTTATGTAACGTTTACATTATGAATATTCTTTAAAAATAATTATCATAACTGTATCTCTGCATGCATATGATTAAGTTATACTAATTACTATATCAAATTTTAAACCAATAATAATAATAAACTAACTAATAATAATAATAATAATAATAATAATAATAATAATAATAATAATAATAATAATAATAATAATAATTTTATTTCAGCAGGACTCTGACGACGTGTCTCAAAATGGGTTGTCCTTCAACTTCGATGACGAAGGTTTTTCCAAAGATTGATTTACATAATTTGGGTGGAGAGTCCAATACTTTACCCTTTAATAGAATTTGCAACTCTTCTTCCCAAAACTTCGAAGATCGCCTAGAAAATCACCTAGATGAGGAAACGATCGATTACGTAGTGGATTTCTGGGAATTACATAATTGTCGAGTTGAGGCAAGTTTGAGTTTTAATTATTATAACAATAATAATTAATTTTAAAAATAATAAGCGATGTATAATTTTAAAATTAATTCATTAATTTTAAAAATAATAAGCGATTAATAATAATAATAATAATAATAATAATAAAAATTTTAGTAATGCTAATAATAATAAAAACTTCTACAGGGGGTTTCAAAAATTGAGCATCAACTCATCAAAACGGTTCATGAATTTGAAGAAAAGAATAAATGTGTTAAGGCAATCAGAAAAGCTCGAGGACGACCGAGGAAGAAAAATTCCTCTTCGTTTCCCGTCAGTAATTCAACCTCTTTGAAAAGGAATTCTTCTGTCACACCAGAGGTAAGATCTTTTAAAACGTTGTGCCTAATGGCAATGTTAAACAGCATATATATATATATATATATATATATATATATATATATATATATATATATATATATATATATATATATATATATATATATATATATATATATATATATATATATATATATATATATATATATTATATTAATTAATTAAATTAATTTATTTTGGTTATACTTGCTATTAAACATTTTCCAAGTTTCAATAAGCCGACATGTTTTGGGCGACTTACATTTTTATCCATTTTCAAGACTCGCAAGAGAATGAATTACATATCATAAAATACTACATAAAATTATCATAAAATAAAATTATAAATAAATATATAAATAAAAAAATTAGAACAAAAATATTGTTAAAAGGCTGTCAATATTAAAATTTTCACTTGAAAATTAATGTTTTCTGAATGAGACATTTCATTTAAATTCAGGTTTATCCTGCCATGTATACTGTATAATGACTCCAAATTTGGATTTATCTGCATGGTTCAAAATTCCAAAGTTATTATCCTGTATACAATGATTGCTATCTAGAGAATAGCATAGGAAATGCAATTCGATGTCTTTCTACGAGGATCGCTGACCATAAAGGTCCTATTATTTCCTTTAGAACATTGGATCAATTACATCATCCCCCTTATTCAGCTATTAATTTTCATTCTCTGGATAGTATTCAGTGTATGCAGCATAACAACTTTGAAATTTTGGTTCTTGCAGAGGAATCCAATTTCCAAATTTTGGAGTCTTCATATATTTAATTTAAATGAAATCTCTCATTCAAAATACATTAATTTTGAGGTAAAAATTTTAATCTTGACTGTCTTTTTACAATATTTTTGCTCTTATTTTTTTATTTATACAGTGTATTTATATATATTGTTATTTTATGATAATTTTGTCATTTATATGTAGTATTTTATAATATGTAATTCATTTTCTTTTGAACCTTGAAAATGGATAGAAGTGCAAGTCATCCTAAACTAGTGGGCTTAATAAAACTTAAAAAATGTTTAAATTAAATTTGGTTATACTTGCAGTTATTAAATTTCTCCTCAGAAACAAAACATACAATCCTTATTTCACACAAAACACTATCACACAACCACACAGTTTTCCAAAAATTAAAATGTACATAAAAAAGTTTAGCCTCGGAAAAGCCAGGATGGGTGACTTCCATTAATGGCTCCTCATCCACCGTTCTCCCCTCATCACGGTGTTGGCGGCCTCTGATGATTGTGCTGGTGCAGCCTAGACTCTTTCGGCCTGAGTTGGTACTAGGCTTTTATTCTTCAAATGCTGAAAATCGAGGACTCTATTCTACTTTTCATTTTGTTGAACATTACTTCTCTACTTTTAATCAACTTCTATTGTTCTTAACCGAAATCATGTGTGTGTGTGAGTTCTCCGACAGCAGACCCTCCTTTGTCTTTTCCTACTGTCACTATCATCAACTTCCAGCCAAAGGCAGATGTTGCACATATGTTGGCAACGTTATGTTATTGTGCTTTTAATTTGTAGTGTTCTGAATTTTCTATTTTATGGCTTATTTTTCTTGCCAATCTACAACTAAATCCATCTGTTCTGTATGTCACATAATTCTACTGACTATCCAAAATTCATCGACTATCTAAACTCTAAAATAAAGCACGTTCACTCTTTTCCTTCTTTCTCAGAAATAATTTTGTATGATTTCAATATTTACCTCCGCCAAAGGTTTTCATCTAGTTCTCATGATACAACTGTTTAACTCGCCTACTACTTTTCTATTCAGAAGTACCTTGAGCAGTTATTGGGACTCCCTATTTGTAATCTGACCGACATTGAAATGAATCTAATATACTTTATCTTTTCTTACCGTCCAATTCTTCTCTCCTCACAGTTAAACTCTTTCCTCCTCAGGGCTCATCAGATAACCTTACCTCTGTATGCTACTGTTTCTTCAAGTTTTCCTTCGGCAAGGAGACGTTTTTAGCATTTCGGTTCAGCTAACTGGTGGACTAGCATCTTATTTCTTATTTTATGTGAAATGATTACGGTTTTCGTGAGAAGAGTACCGCAGAGTGTTAATCTAGATGATCTCGCTGACATGGAGTCGTACATTATATTAGTTTTTTCTTTCTACTTAAACAAATAAACCATGGTTCAACTCTTCTTGTTTTCGTGCCATTAATCGCATCGAACTTTGTCTTTAGAAAATATCATCCTCTTCAAAATCCAGAAACTCGAGCTTCTTACATTTCACCTCAGAGTCACGCAAAATCTATTCTTCTAGACACTAAAATCTATTTTCTCCATAGAATATGCAACAATCTCTTTGGTTCCTCTATCTGGAATTTTGCTAAAAATGCAATTTTTAATTTTGCTTTTCTCTTTCCTTCCTCTCATATCTTCTGACGGCAATACTGCAGTTTTACTTTTTGCTAAAGCTAAACTTTTCGATCTAACTTTTGTTTCTGTTTCCACTACAGGTGATTCCCGGAGACATTTCTCCTACTTGATCTCCCTCCAACTCATTTATACCAAAAATAATGATTTCTATATATATATATATATATATATATATATATATATATATATATATATATATATATATATATATATATATATATATATATATATATATATATATATATATATATATATATATATATATATATATATATATATATATATATATTATATAGGAGCTTGTTCCTTTCATCCCGACATTTTAATTTTTATGACAAATGTTAAGAATCGAACAACAATTCTGGCTTAAAACTAAAAACTTGAAATAATCATACAAAATTAATATATTAAATTTATTGTGAAGTTCAAAAAAGTAACAAATGTGAATAAAACAATTCTTTTGTGCCTTTATAAAAAAAAAAAATACATCCTATTAATAAATAAATAAATATTACTTAAAGTTAAATTGTTTTAAATTCGGAGATGCATTTTTATATGCTTTTAAATAAATATTATTATTATTATTATTATTATTATTATTATTATTATTATTATTATTATCATTATTATTATTATTCTTTTTATTATTATTATTATTATTATTATTATTATTATTATTATTATTTATTATTATTATTATTATTATTATTAAAACCTAACATAATCTAAGTTAATCTAACCTAACCTAACCTTAACCTAACCTAACCTTAACCTAACCTAACTCAACTCAACTTAACCTAACCTAACCTAACTTAACCTAACCTAACCTACACCAAGCTTAATCTAACGTAAGGTAACTTAGTCTAATTAAACTATGTAATGTAACATAAATTTTAAAAAAATTACTTTTTATACACGCAATAAAACCACACTTAAACTTTGCTTCCAAGAGCTAGATATCTAAATTATTATTATTATTATTATTTTTATATATATATATATATATATATATATATATATATATATATATATAATATATATATTATATATATATATATATATATATATATATATATATATAATAATATATAATATATATATATATATTTATTTAATTATAATTTATATTAAATCATTTGGAGCTTCAAAAATATTTTAAACAATAACTTGTCCGAATCCATAATTTCTTTTATAAAAATTAAATGTTGGGACGAAAGGAACTTGCACATTATATATATATATATATATATATATATATATATATATATATATATATATATATATATATATATATATATATATATATATATATATATATATATATATATATATATATATATATATATATATATATATATATTATATATATATATATATATATATTATAATTAACGTAAAGAAGTTCTATATACGTATTTAAAGTTTCTTACTTCTGAAAATATTTTATTTCTATTAAAATATAAATATATAATATATATATATATTATATATATATATATATATATATATATATATATATATATATATATATATATATATATATATATATATATATATATATATATATATATATAATATCAGTATCCGGTAAATTCACTATCTGACTCATCCCGAATTAGAATTCATATGAAAATGTTAATGATGAAACCTATTTCTTTCCAGAATCATGCTGGTAATAAAGAAAACGAGAGCGCAGTTTGTTCGCAACTTCCTCTAAGAGGATACCCTGCCCAGAGAATTTTACAACAACAGATATATTTCCCTCTTCAAGAGAGACATGTATCTTCCACTGTTCCTTCTACGAATCAAGTTGGAAATGAATACCACAGAAACGAATATTATTCACAAACACAAATACATAAATTTGCTTCTCCTAGTCCGTTCCTCCAACAAAGTATTTCCCCAACTCAAAATCAACGAATGAGACCTTCCCTGAATCATATCAGTAATAGACAACAAAGGAGCGAAAATCACTCACTAACGCCGTTACAATCATCATCATCTCCATCTCCATCATCATCATTATCTCCATCTCCTAGGCCATTCCAACAACACACATGTTCTAACCATGAAACTTGGCAAATATCTACCCCTGTTTCTTCTACGAATCAAGTTAGAAATTTGCAGCACAACTGCGGATACTATTCACAAATGCCAATACATGAACCTCCTCCTCCAGCTCCTCCTAATCCTAGGCCATTCCAATTACAAAGATATTCTCCCCATGGATCTCCCTCTCCTAGGCCATTACAGCAGCCAAAATATTTCCCCAGTTCGTAAACACACACACTCACATTTTTCGAGTGAAGATATGCAATTTTTTTGTTCCGTGACGAACCAAAATGCAAACTTCATTTATTTTTCCCTCCAGGTCAACAATAACTGATTTTAAAACCCCTTTTTATTGTATGTGTATTTTTTATTTTTTATTTTTTTTTTTTATTTTTTGCTTGCATATTTTTTTTTCATTTTTTCATTTCTATATTTTACAATTTTACAATGTAAATAAAATATCAATAATTTATAAGCTGTACATTTCTCTGAAAAGGGGCTTCTAAGGGGATACACATTTGTTTCCATTTAGCCCCAAAGTTTAGGCTGTAAAGTTCTTCAGTTTATTTTAATAACTAATAAATACAAATATGATGCATATAATATAACAATAATAATAATACTGCTAATAATACATAAATTAGTAAAGATAGCAATAATAATAATAATGATTATAACAAAACTAACACAACAAGAATGTTAGTCATGATTAGAATTTTCAGAAATATTGCTAATTTTTTATCTTAAATGCAAATAGTATGTACAATCTTAACAGATGTTCGTTCCTATTAAGCTGGAAATAAATATTTATATAAAATGGAGATCATTTCAAGTTCAGCCAATCACAGTTCAATTAAGCCCCGCTGAATGTTTTTATTTTCTTTATATTCAAAATAGAGCTTTTACATAAATAAATATTTATTTGCCTAATAGGAACGAACTTCTGTTGACGACTGTACATATATTTCTCGATTATTATTCCTAGTATTTTTGTATTTGAGACTCAATGTAATTCCACTCCATTTAATTTAATATTGCCCTCTTTTTTTTTTATAGTTTTATTGCTGATGATAATTCTGAAATATATATATATATATATATATTATATATATATATATGTGTTATATATATTATATATATATATATTTTTTTTTTTTTTTTTTTTTTTTTTTTTTTTTTTTTTTTTTTTTTTTTTTTTTTTTTTTTTTTTTAAATTAAAATTTTTAAAAAATAAAATTAGTTTTTCAATGATTTTGACAATCCAAAGTCAACACGTCAAATCAAATCGTTCTCTCTCATAAGATATAAATCATAACAATATGATTTATATATATTATATAATATTATATATATATATATATATATATATATATATATAATAGTATATTATCGGCAGTACCATATTTCGATACGGTATCGCAAATTTTTGGATAGAGTAAAGTATCGGTATCGGAGTAGTATCGCATATTCGATACGGATCGGGTATCTGGTAATCGGTATCGGTAATTTTTTGTATCCTATATATATATATATATATATATATATATATATATATATAATATATATATAATATATATATATATATATATAGAGTATGTGTGTGTTGCTAATGCCCTATCTTCAAACTTTTAAGATTAAATAACCGAAAAGAAGCCTAATCTACTGCTTTTATCTTCTCAAAATGATTGTTAAAAAAAACTAAAAAAAGGGAAGTACAATTTAATGTATTTTAAAGTAAACCAGCGAACCTTTCATCCGAAGATTCTGCTATCAGTTTGCTGGCATTCCTTCAAGCAATCCCTAAATTTGCGCAAATGTTATTATTGTTGCATCTGTTCAAACCGTTCAACTTAATAATCAAGATATGTGGCGCCATGGAAGTCTATAGCTTTCCATGGTCACGGGGAAAAAGTTAAATATAAAATCGCAACTTTTCAGGGCAGTTATAGTAAATTGATTTTGACGGCATATAGGATCAAAACAAATTAAAAAATATTCACATGTGCAATACTTCTCTCTCTTAAGATTTCTTGGTATCTCGTAAAATAGTGCGCGTTTTCGGTTAAATCAACTTAATATAACTACCCAGAAAAGTGACAATTTTATACTTAACTAATTCTCTGTGACAACAGATAACAAAGCCAAGATTTATTAGTTATTGCCCAGGTAATTACTAAGAGTAGTGGGAGTAGGTTTCCAGATCCCAGAAATATTAAGGCAACAAGAAATTAGCCCTGTTCAGGCTGTACATTTAAATCGTATGACAGTTCGGAAAAAATGCTTACATAGGTTCTTTAGGTTTTTTTTCTAAAACTGCTACTTTCTGATTGAAATTTTACGCTTCTTCTCATTTGACATTGCAACTTTTTGTATTATAGATATAGCCACAGCATTTGA
>SEYY01003521.1:0-12500 GCA_009176605.1 Armadillidium nasatum
GCGATTGTATGCTTGATGCATCGTCCATTACGGGTGTAAATCTAATCATTGCCCTAAACTATTTCAATCTTAAAAGCAAGGTAAAAAGGTGACCATTTCGTCTCCATTCATTTCCGTAATAAAAGAAAATGAGTCTTTTGAATACTACTGCTATGTAGATCGTGCCTTTTGGATATTACTGCTGTGTAAATCGTGCATCAGTAAAGCCCTTTTCATAGTCTATAGACTCTATACTCTTGCGTTGCCTTTTTTTTTTTTTTTTTTGTTAATTTTATTATGGTGTTACTGTCGTTATTGTTATTACCGTTGCTCTTATATGGCTCTGTATAGAGTATGTAAAAGTCTAATTCAAAATGAAATTTCGATGAAGCGTGTATTCTAATTTAAAATATAAAATGAAATAGACTTTTTTTCGGGTTTAAAAGTACTTTTTGTTCATTCTATAAATTTCTTTTTGTTTTTAAATGTATTTTTTTATAAGTTAGGGTATATTGTTTGCGTTAAAAAAATATATGTAAAAAAAAAACATTAAAAAAAAAAAAAAAAAAAAAAAAAAAAAAAAAAAAAAAAAAAAATATTATATATATTATATATATATATATATATATATATATATATATATATATATATATATATATATATATATATATAGAAGAGAAGAGACGAGAGAGAGAGAAGAGAGAGAGAGAGAGGCGGGGGGACAATTAAAAGAAGAGCAAGAGAATAAAACGAAAATTGAAAAAAAAAAAAATTTTTTTTAAAATTTTTAAAGAATTTTTTTCTGTAGACAGATAAAATCACTTATTTCTGCTCTGGAATTAATAATTTGGAATGTCGAATATATTTAATGCAAATTATTCATTTTTAATCTAAAATGTTGCGTTAAACTCACCCCGTATATATATATATATATATATATATATATATAATATATATATATATATATATATATTATATATATATATATATATATATATATAATATCCTTTAATGAAGAACTAATGAAATTGCCTCCAATTTTTTGCTCCAAACAACATTGATCATTCATTTAAATAATGGTATTTACGTTTAAAATAACTTATTTTGAATGCAAGTTATTATGCATAATTAATAAATGTCTTTTAGAATAATGCAGTAAAAAATACTCTTAAAAATGACGGTAAAATATTTTTGGGAGTGGGGAGGGGGAGTGCCCTTTAATGTCATTAACAAAATCGATTCGTATCTCTCCTCTCTCTCTCTCTCTCTCTTTTATATATATATATATATATAATATATATCTATATATATATTATTATTATATATATATATATATTATATATATATATAATATATAATTTATCTTTATTAGAAAGTAAATAACATAAAATTGCTAAGGGAGCAACAACGTTACCAATAAAATAATGTAAAATAAAGTTTCCGATCCATAATATTTATAGCACGATATATTTCTTTTTTAAAGTGTCAATATTATTGTATAATTATATGATTATATTGTATAATTATATGATTATATTGTATAATTATATGATTATATTGTATAATTATATGACCATTTTGTATAATTATATGATTATATTGTATAATTATATGATTATATTGTATAATTATATAATTATATTGTATAATTAAATGATTATATTGTATAATTATATTGTATAATTATATTGTATAATTACATATTATATTGTATAATTATATGACCATTTTGTATAATTATGTGACCAGTTGATAATTTTAAAAATTCGAACAACTTGCCATAAAAAAAGGAATAGTGTTCCTTTTCCTGACTCCTTTTCACTCTGAACTGACCTTCAGAAACCCCTTGGTCAAATCCTTTCACATTCTCTTAAATTATTTTTATGTTTTCACATATCACCACCACTCACGGGCATAGCCCTATTCAAGGAGGGGGTGTTATAGGAATAATAAGGGCGGTCATACGATTGGTTGGTTTAAATGCTTTTGAAGAATACTATTATTTTATGTAACAGAACCTTAATTAAATAATTTAATAACACTAGCAGCATCATTCATTAGAACAATGATGCATTATATATATATATATATATACTATATATATATATATATATATAATATATATATATATATATATATATATATATATATATATATATATATATATATATATATATATATATATATATATATATATATATATATATATATATATAATACATATATAATATATAGTTATATATTTATATAATTTAATATGTTTGTAAATATGATTGGCTTTAAAGTTGTTTAGCTCTGTTATTTCGCATGACATTGTTGATAATTTTTTCATTTTTTTTTAAATTAATATATATATATATATATATATAATATAATATATATATATATATATATATATATATATATATATATATATATATATAATATATATATATATATATATACAATTTTCTATGATTAAATGTGTAAACTATTAAAAAATATAAAATTGTATTATGTTAAAAATTCACTCAAATTAATTTTCATTTTAAGCAAGAAAAATGAACCTGTTAAAAGTTAGGTGTAAAAGTCGTATTTATGCTAAAACTTGTGTCTACATTTTGTTTGCGAAAGTTCTTAACAAATATTTTTAAAATCTAATATTATTTCACTTCTAAAACATGTACAACATTCAGCACATTCAAAAACATTCTAAAACATGTACAACATTCAAAAACATTCTAAAACATGTACAACATTCAGCACATTCAAGAACTTGGACAGCATGTACAACATTCAGCACATTTAAAGAACACTTCTAAAACATGTACAACATTCAGCTCATTCAAGAGCATTCTAAATCATGTGCAACATTCAGCACATTCAAGAGCATTCTAAAACATGTACAACATCCAGCATATTCAAGGACTTGGAGAACACTTCAATACTTGTAAACAGAAGCCAGAACTTAACCGGTGCATAAATTATTAGATTCCAGTGCTATCATCGCACTGGAACGTAGTAGTATATTCGTCATCATTCGATAATCTTTTCTCTGTCGAAAAATATGAAGATTAAAGATAGTGCCTCAATAGCAAAACATCAAAGACCATGCAAACCTGTGAAAGGTGGGAACAGTTATCCCGTTATTACCAAGGCCTACCAACCTCTTTGTAATGCAATTAATTACCTCCGTCTATTACTCTTTACGAAAATGATTCTTAAAACAAACTTCAGTCTTTTAATATATATATATATATATATATATATATATTATATATATATATATATATATATATATATATATATATATATATATATATATATATATATATATATATATATATATATATATATATATATATATATATATATATATATATATATATATATATATATATATATCCTTTTCTAGATACAGCTAATATGTCACAAGGTTAGTCATATTTATTTCATATTTAAACAAGAAAAATGAACCTGTTAAAACGGTAACGAGAAATGTATTCAAGCTGAAAACTACATTAGGTAGAAAGGTCATATTTATGGTAAAACTTATGTATATATTTCTTCTTCAAAACTTCTACACAAATATTGTTAAAATTCTTTATAAAACTGATAATTTTACTCTGAAGACAAATTCAACATTAAAACCATTCCGAAAATTTCGAGTTACTGAAATTAATACATGGTAGTAGAAGAAAAGTTGCTAGACTCCAATCTTCCCCCCAGGGACTTCTCGGGTCCAAGAATCTTAACTGTCATTCTTGGGTACAAATAAATTTGCTGTGCCGAATTTTGTACAATCGTTCAATGTATAGAAGAGTTTTCCATTTCAAAATATTTTTTGGAACATTAACAAAAAAAAATAAATAAATAAATAAATAAAATCAACAAAAAAAAAGCCTTTTTTTTTTTTTTTTTTTTTTACTATTAGAGAAATAAATATCTGATGCTTTGATTCTAACAGGAGCAAGCTTTGAGTTCCAATAATATATATATATATATATATATATATATATATATATATATATATATATATATATATATATATATATATATATATATATATATATATATTATATATATATATATATATATATATATATATATATATATATATATATATATATATATATATATATATATATATATATATATATATATATATACTACTTTACAACCCCGATGTAAGGGTAAAAATTTTTGCTACACCAAAATATTATTTGATATTTCTCAGAGAGGTTCTGTGGAAGAGTCTGTGAAGTAAATGAAATATTGTTTAGCGTTCTTTTGTATTTCAAAAGGTATTTATTCAATAGGATTATATTACCGACATGTTAATGTGTTACTAAATTGAGATTTATTTATGTAAGTGATACAAAACGTGAAAAATATATTATGGGTGGAAACGATGCGAGAAACTTAATGTGTAAAAAAAAATAAAAATAAAATAAAATATAAATAAATAAAAAAATAAAATCAACAGGAAATCAAAATTATAAAAAAGATATATATATATATATATATATATATATATATATATATATATATATATATATATATATATATATATATATATATATATATATATATATATATATATATATATATATATATATATATATTAATTAATAAATTTAAATTTTCTTCCTATCTTGACATCCTTTTTATTATCTATCCTTAATTTCAAAAATTTATTATTTTTTTTTTTTTAACTTTCTGATATGAAACCCCTTTTAATTAATATACTTAATACTATTTTTTAAAAAACAATATTGTAAATTTGAATAATGATTTATACTTTCATCAAACATACCAAATGTATTCCCCAAAATACACAAACACACATATATAAGTACTCTTAAGTTTATTTATAGTAACGATTCTCATATGTATGTTTCATATGTGTGTCTTGCCAACTTCGTTTTTGTTGCATTCCTTTCAGTTTTATTCATGATTACTAACTTATGCTGAAAATAATAATTATAATAAATTTATAAAATATTTTATGTAGTTACAATGCATATAATATTATTTGTTTACAATTTGGTAAGCTTTATTTTAGGGTCTCTCTCTCTCTCTCTCTCTCTCTCTCTCTCTCTCTCTCTCTCTCTCTCTCTCTCTCTCTCTCTCTCTCTCTCTCTCTCTCTCTCTCTCTCTCTCTCTGTACAAATATTATTATTTGAATATAATTTAGTAAGCCTTATTTTAGGACTTTCTCTCTCTCTCTCTCTCTCTCTCTCTCTCTCTCTCTCTCTCTCTCTCTCTCTCTCTCTCTCTCTCTCTCTCTCTCTCTCTCTCTCTCTCTCTCTCTCTTTCAATCCAAGACTCGTCCAGAACACAGTTATGTGATTTTACTCCACGAAAAAAGCAATTTAATTTTTAAGATTAAATTTAAAATTTTCCTTTAATTTGAATAATTTAATTAAGTAATTAATTTAAATAATGGTATTTAAAATTAAATTTGAATAACTTTTCTACATTCCCTCCCTCCCCCTCTATCATATTGCATTTTTTTTTTAATAAAATACCTTTAAATCAGAGGTTCCCAACCTTATTTTACTTGTGGATCCCCTAGGTCCTAACTTTATATATGTGGACCCCCTGGGTCCCCTGAGTCCTAACTTTACGTATATGGACCCCCTGGGTCCTAGAAAGTACGTATGTGGACCCCCTGAGTCCTAACATCTACGTATGTGGACCCCCTGGACCCCTTGAGTCCTAACAACTACGTATGTGGACACCCTGGACCCCCTGATTCCTAACTTTACGTATGTGGACTCTCTGGGTCCCCTGAGTCCTAACTTTACGTATGTGAACCCCCTGGACCCCTTGAGTCCTAACAAGTACGTATGTGGACCTCCTGGACATCCTGAGTCCTAACTTTACGTATGTGAACCCCCTGGACCCCTGAGTCCTATCTTTAAGTATGTGGACCCCCCATTTACTCATATATAATATTCCTAAATTAAATAAAATATTTTTTTTCCTTCATGACCCTCTCAAAGCTTCTGTGGCTTCCCTAGGGGTCCATGTGAGGAGCCCCAGTTGAGAAAAGCTGGATCTTAAATATTTGAAGTTTATTCCTCCTTTTATTCTCAATCTTACATTCATTTATTCATTCATTCAAGCAATCATTCATTTATTCATTCATTCATTCAATCAATCCATCATGCACTCATTCAATCAATCCATCATGCACTCATCAATCATTCATTCATTCAATCAATCATTCATTCATTCATCCATTCAATCATTCATTCTTTCATTCAATCATTCATTCAATCAATCATTCAATTATTCATTCTTTCATTCATTCAATCATTCATTCATTCAATCATTCATTCTTTCATTCATTCATTCATTCATCTATTCATTCAATCATTTATTCATTCATTCAATCTTTCATTCTTTCATTCATTCAATCTTTCATTCATCCAAACATTCATTCATTCATTCAATCATTCATTCTTCTCCCTCATAAAATATGTTAATATTCGGTGTTGTTATATCGCTATTTCTTTATGGTCTATTAGATAAACATAATAAAGAACTTAATTTATTTAAGAATAGATAGAGGAAACTCTTTCCCCCCCCCCCTCCCTCCTTTAGTAAAAAAGACCATAATGCTTTGAGTTTGCTTTTATGCTAAAAGCAGATTTAAATTATGTATTTATATATATATATATATATATATATATATATATATATATATATATATATATATATATATATATATATATATATATATATATATATATATATATATATATATATATAGCGTGGGTGTATCTGTGTAGGTGTATTTTATGATTGTGAATGTTAGCATATTATTTTGTTATTATTATTATTATTATTATTATTATTATTATTATTATTATTATTATTATTATTATTATTATTATTATTATTATTATTATTATTATTATTATTATTTTATTATTATTATTATTATTATTATTATTATTATTATTATTATTATTATTACATTACCTGTTTCAAGGCAATGTATAGTCAAAGAGGTATCAAAATTTGGCTATCTCCACTTTTCCATATTTCATGATCTATTTTCAGACCTTCAAAGAAAAACGTATCAACTTTAAAGTAAAACAACCTTTAGAACTCTAAAAGAAGAACAAACAAGTCACATTATTTGAGCTCTTTCCAATGGAGTATCCTTTATAGCAGTTTCAGTGTTACGTATGGTCAAAGTGAAATCAAAATTTGATCTCGTCTTTTTTCTATATTTCATGACTTTTTTTTCTAGACCTTCAAGGAAAAACGTACCATTTTTTTGAAGTTGACTATCGCTTCGAACAGGAAAAGGGTCAGGGTCAGGGTCAGGGTCAAAGCCCTAACCGACGAAGGTTGCTTTTTTTTACAGCAGTTTCAATGTAATTAGCGATTTCGTCACACCCATTAAAAATCGTCCAATATTTACCGAACTAATTTTTCATAGAATTTGTCATAATGAAGAACGACTAAATGCATCATCATTATTATTATTATTATTATTATTATTATTATTATTATTATTATTATTAGTAGTAGTAGTAGTAGTAGTAGTAGTAGTAGTAGTAGTAGTAGTAAAAGTACAAACTAAGAAGTTAATGCTATCGTAGTAAATATGGCAAATCTTTTTTTTAAAAGTATTTTACAAATAATAATAATAATGTAATAATAATAATAATAATAATAATCATAATAATGATACAATAATAATAATAATAATAATAATAATAATAATAATAATAATAATAATAATATTAACAATTATAATAATAAAATTACTACAACTATTGAATGTAATAATGCTAATAATTATAATGATAATTATAAGTATAATAAAAATTACTGCAAATAATGATAATAATAATAATGATAATAATAATAATAATAATAATAATAATAATAATAATAATAATATAAAAGTTATAAGGAATGCTTTTCGGATATTTTTTGTTATAAAATTGCGTACCTACGGGTTACTCCATTCTCATTCCTTTCTTTATATATAAATATATATATATATATATATATATATATATATATATATATATATATATATATATATATATATATATATATATATATATATATATATATATATATATATATATATATATAGTATATATATATATATATATATATATATATATATATGTGTGTGTGTGTGTGTGAGTGAATGTAATTGTGGTCTGAAATGCTTGAGGAATATTAAAGACATTTAAATATATCTATTTAAATATTCCGTGTTTACAAGCACCGTCATTTTCTAAAAATGTAAATTTCGCTGAGCATAAAATTTTGTTTTTTGTTTTTGTTTTTGTTTTTGTTTTTGTCATAGTTTTAGAACTCTTTCTCTCTCTAGTGTTTTTTATATTTTTCCAGTGTTTTAGAAGTATCCCTCTCCCACTCTTGCTAGTTCTCTCTCTCTCTCTCTCTCTCTCTCTCTCTCTCTCTCTCTCTCTCTCTCTCTCTCTCTCTCTCTCTCTGTACTTTGTGTTTTTCTTTATATTTTGTTAATCTCTCTCTCTCTCTGCTTCTCTCCTGTCTGTGTTTTATATATTTTGTCAGCGTTTAAGAAGTTTCTCCACTCATTTCTCCATTCTTTCTCTCTCACTTTCTCTCTCTCTCTCTTTTATTTTATGCTAATCCTCTTCTCCATTAGAGGCTCTGGAATTTCGCTACAGAAGCATTTACATATTAAAATTTTAATTTTACTAAATAGCATTAAGTAAACTGGAGAATAAAGAGCTTTTATCTTATTTTTACTTTATTATTATTTTTTTTTTTTACTTTTTTTTTTAAACAAAAAAAATTGGGATTATTCGCATTTTAAAGCATTTTAATTAAAGCTAATAATTACACTAATATTAATGACGTTATTAATTAGGTGTTCCGAGGCGCCTTCAGAATTTCTACACTGCTCCCCAGTTGCTTTCTCTTTATAGGGGTGTTGTTCGCCCCTGTATGGAGTACGAATCACACATCTGGGGTAGTTCCACTCATACTGCTTTCCTGGAAAAGGTGGAGTCTGAGGGTTTTCTTCTTATCAACTCTCCTTCTCTCACTATTTCTCTTCAATCTACTCGTCGAATTATTGTGTCACTTTCTCTATACTTTTGCTATTACAATGGACACTGCTCTTCCGAACTCTCTTGTGGCATACCTCCTCCATTGAGAAGAGCTCGTGCAACACGTCTTCCTACACAGTACTTTCTCTGTCCAACTCATTGATCCCAGACTTAACCGCTATAAACTAATATCTTTCATATACTCTACTGATAAAGATTGAAACACATTCACTTTATCTTTTTTTATCTGTTTCAGAACATGTCGGCATTTAACTAGTCTCTGATTTTGTTATTTTCCAACTTTGGTGGAAATTAGTAGTTCCCCTTTTAAACAGTCATTATATACGAAAGCATATGAAACCACATATTCGCGGTAAATTATATATAAAAATTTCAAGTTTACTGAGTGGGGATTCGAAACCACACTTTTAAGTTGGTAAGACAGAGTGTTACCTTCGTACCGCGACAGTTCGAATGGAAATCACGATGAAGAAAGGTCATGAAAGACGATTCACGCTGACTAACTCAAAGGATCCCACCGACTGCACTCTTTCACAAGGGCAACAGGTCAGCTACCATCCCATTTTAAATACAGACTTTATATACGTAAGTATATAAAAATTTGTATAAAATTTACCGCGAAAATGCGGTTTCATATACTTACGTACAGTATATAATGTCTGTGTTTGAAAGGGAATGGTAGCTGACCTGTTGCCTTTGTGCTCGAGTGCAGTCGGTAGATCCTTTGAGTTAGTCTGCGTGAATCATATTTCTTAAGCTTTCTTATCGTGGTACGGAGGTAACACTCTGTCTTAGAGGTCGGGTTTCGAATCTCCACTCAGCAGACTTTAAATATATATATATATATATATATATATATATATATATATATATATATATATATATATATATATATATATATATATATATATATATATATATATATATATATATATATATAGTGGTAGGCACAGTTAACCAAAAATAAGTTAGCTTTGAAAATATTATATCGATTAATCGCTAAAAAAAATTAGCGGAAGTTAACCCTAACCGCTATTTTTTTATTATTAGAATTTTTGTTTTGATGTTGTTTTTCCTCTAAAATTTGGAAGGGTTTGATTTTGAATGGGAAATTTGAAGGAAATTTGTCAAATGGAAGAATCTTGGACATAATTTAAATCATTTTCAACTAAAAAACAAAAGATGCTGCATTGAGCGAGATCTAGGATGTAGATTTTGATATTTTTTTCTGTTTCTATAGGATGTTTGAGAAAACATTATGTTCATGAAATTTTTGTGATCTAGCCTAACAATATATATATATATATATATATATATATATATATATATATATATATATATATATATATATATATATATATATATATATATATATATATATATATATATATATATATATATATATATATATATATATATATATATATATATATATATATATATATATATATATATATATATATATATGTGTGTGTGTGTGTGTGAAGTGATTTGAAACTTGAATTGCACAACGATAAAGTCTGTCGTTAAAAAAGTATAACACAACTTTTTGATCTCTTCCACCAAATTTCCATCAGACTGAACTAGATAAATGATCCGTCCTTTCTGTCAAGTTGACACGGTTCTTTCCAACAAGTTGACCTTGTCCTTTCCGTCACGAAATCAGATTACGGGAAATTGTAATAAGGGGATCTTGGGAAGTCATCTATTGCATTCAGAGCTCTTTGATGGATACTGGTTTAGGGATTAATCCTTTCCATCAAATTGACCCCCTGTCCTTTCTGTCAAAAAATCAGATTACAGAAAATCGTACAGTAGTTAGAAATCTGGAAATATCATCGATCGAATTCATGGCTCTTTGGTGAATATTGGTTTAAGAGACTGTTTAGCCTCTGTTAGTTAGAAATCTGGAAATATCATCGGTCGAATTCAGGGCTCTTTGGTGAATATTGGTTTAGGAGACTGTTTAGCCTTTGTTTCAGCCAAGCACTTAAATATCCGGAGAAGCCAATTGGATAGCGCTGCTTCCGAAAAGGACGAACAATATACGAGAATTACCTTTTACTTAAACCTAACTCCTGATTGCTATTGTACTACAATCAACAATCAATTGATAAAACTGTTATATATTTCTCTGTATTTATCTTTGCTATCAATTAATTGATAAGTTAATATTTATTTTGAGTTATTTAGGTACAGTACAGTTATCTAAGTACAGTATTCTAAGTACAGTTATTAATTAATACAATGAGGTTGTGTGATTATATTGCATAATAATATAAAATTCCACGTCTCTACGTATAAAATCTTCTATAAATTCCTAATTATCTAGTTAAGTCCTCCTCAACAGAATAAAGTACCGTCAGCTACCAAACGACGCAAAGACCCTGTAACAATATAATATATATATATATATATATATATATATATATATATATATATATATATATATATATATATATATATATATATATATATATATATATATATATATATATATATATATATATAATACTCCCTCGCTGTTGTGAATTTCCTTCCACAAAATTCCTGATATAGGGAGCAATGGGAAGTTGTGGCGACAGGCCCAGCAAGCTGGCAACGTAAAAAATAACTGCTTAAGTAACTCGCACAGCAACTAAAAAGATTCTGAAAGAGTAGCAACTGACAGGCATCAGACGGTGATTATATATATATATATATATATATATATATATATATATATATATATATATATATATATATATATATATATATATATATATATATATATATATATATATATATATATATATATATATATATATATATATATATATATATATATATATATATATATATATATATATATATATATATATATATATATGTATATATATATAGGCTTAGGGTTTGTGTAGACGTTTCCATAAAAGTTGTTAATTGTTTTAATTATCAGTAAATTAAAGTTTGTAAAGAATTCTAATCAATATCTTCTTAGAATGTGTCTTGATTATCGATCGCTAAACTTTATAATTTGTCTTGAAAAGAGAAAAATATGTGATAGAATTTCAATTAAATAAAAAAGAAAAAGAAAAAGAAAGTTTAGGGAGGTAAAATATATAATTAGTATTTTTTTTTATTTTTCTATATATTTTATATTTTATATATATTTTCTATATGTTATGTATTGTTTTTCAATATATTTTATGAGATTGAATTTTAATTAAATAAAAAAGAAAAAGAAAAAGAAAGTTTAGGGAGGTAAAATATATAATTAGTATTTTATTTCTATATATTCTATATATTTTATATTTTATATATATTTTCTATATGTTATGTATTGTTTTTCAATATATTTTATGAGATTGAATTTCAATTAAATAAAAAAGAAAGATAAAGAAGGTGTAGGAAGAGAAAATATATAATTAGTGTTTTATTTCTATATCTTCTATATATTTTATA
>SEYY01003521.1:17500-27500 GCA_009176605.1 Armadillidium nasatum
CAAAAGCAGATCAATTTAGTTGTTTTTATTTATTTTAAGTAAATATAAATAAATAAAATAATATAATAAAAAAGAAATTTGATTGATTGAATATAAAGCTTTTAGTGTTTTTAATAATATTTAGACTTTGTATGGATTTTCGGTCATTCAATAAAAGGTTTAATGGGCTTTTTTATTTAAAGGTAAAACTACTTTTTTTTTTTGCATAAAAACTATTATATAGTTCTACAATTTTCCAAAACGATAATTCAAATATTTAATTATTAAATTTTATTTAATAAAACTTTCAAAATTGGGATAAAATTTCTGTTAGTATAAATTTAATTAAATTTTAAAGATGATATTAACTTTAAACAAATAAAATTTTTTTAATTTTTTTTTCAAAATACTAT
Organism: Armadillidium nasatum; assembly: GCA_009176605.1. Classification (NCBI taxonomy): domain Eukaryota; kingdom Metazoa; phylum Arthropoda; class Malacostraca; order Isopoda; family Armadillidiidae; genus Armadillidium; species Armadillidium nasatum. The sequence goes on from SEYY01003521.1 coordinate 17,893, forward strand.
TAAAGCATAATAAATAGCATATTTTAATTCAATGTTTGATTTTATATGCATTAAAGGATAATCGTCCAAATAAGGATATAACACACACACACACACTCACTCACACCTACACACACACACACTCACACACACCTACACACACAATATGTATGTATATGTCCTCATAAAATAAAAAAATATTTTATATACATTAAAGGATACTCGTCCAAATAAGAATACAACAAACACACACACACACACACACTCACACCTACACACACACACCTACACACACACAATATGTATATGTCCTCATAAATAAATTATTAACTCCTCTATGTCCTCATAAATTTGTTGTTATGGAGGCATCTTCAAAACGGTTTACGATAATTAATCTGAGAACTTCAGATTTTTCCGTACTCCGTAGAACATTTAACTCTTAAAATTACGTAAAGGAAGGAAACTAAAATCGGTAAAAGACAGATTGGAAACTTGAACGAATGGAAAAAAAAAGAAAAGATGATGGGATATGATGAGATTTTGAAGAAATGCCAAGAAAGGATCAAAAGGTATATATATATATATATATATATATATATAATATATATATATATATATATATATATATATATATATATATATATATATATATATATATATATATATATATATATATATATATATATATATATATATATCTTCTCCCAGGAAGGGTTTTAACCTTGTTAGTGGCATCAGCATCTTTCTCCATCTGCTCTTAATAGCCCTTCTCCCAGAACTCTCTAAAAGATCCTGATTTCAATGCTAGTTCTTGAGTTTTATAAACTCTCAGGTAGGGTTTTCACATTTTCATTTGGACTACCATTGTTTTCCGTCTAACCTCTAAACAATCTCCCCTAGAGCTCTAAAGAAGATTACGCTTCTTGGTTTTGAATGCGGATCCTTGAGTTGTTTAAAGTAGTAAGTAGAGTAATCAAATGGCCGGGTTGCTAGTCCTGTCGTCCTTGCTTTTGGTTCTCCTCCTTACATGATCTGACCTTGTCGTCTATATATATATATATATATATATATATATATATATATATATATATATATATATTATATATATATATATATATATATATATATATATATATATATATATATATATATATATATATATATATATATATATAATATAGATGTTGGAATAGAATTAATGCGAAAACTGGTACGATTAAATGAAAAAGTTAAATTACGGAACATAAAAATGAATGACGTTGAAAAGAGAGAGGGACGTGGAGAAAAATGACGTTGACATTGTAGAAGGTCAAGGATGAATAATTAAAATAGACGCAAGAAGAAATAGAATGAATTTTTGATGACTAAGAGGGAAAAAGATAGATAATTTGGAAAACTTAAAATTCAGATTGGGGAAGAACAAAATTGATGAAAGAGAGAGAGAGAGAGAGAGAGAGAGAGAGAGAGAGAGAGAGAGAGAGAGAGAGAGAAAAGAACTTATTCAAAATTGAAATACTTTTAAAAATATTAATAAATGATATCAGAAAAGTAATTATCAAAACTATCTTAAACTATTAACTCAAATTATCTAAAAAAAAAAAAAATAAGTTATTGAAGAAAGATTCTTATTCAAGGAAACTTTTAAATTATCTTAGAAAATTATTTTAGAATTTTTAAATTTTTATTTTTTTTTTTTTTTTTTTTTTTTTTCAATTTTAAAGCATCATGTGCTTAGTTAGGGTAAGGCTTCGAACTCTAAAGGAGAAAGTATTGAATTCGAACTCCAAAAACTTAAAGAATATAAATTCTAGTGAATACCTCGAATATGAACTTCTCAGAGAACTCCCCTCCACCTATATTAAATCATATAATATATTATATTATATTATAATATGATATATAGGAAAATTTTATATTAAAAAAAAAAATCATAAGTATCATTTGCGAAAAAGACTTCTTTTTTTTAGATATCTTTTAGATATTTTATTTGAGATATATTTTAGATATCTTATTCCTGAAATTATCGTGGCACAAACGATAGAGTGATTGACTAACGTGACTAGAGTGCCAGTTTGATGCCTAAATATATATATATATATATATATATATATATATATATATATATATATATATATATATATATATATATATATATATATATATATATATATACTATATATATATATATAAAAATAAAAAAAAAAAAAAAAAAAAAAAAAAAAAAAAAAAAAAAAAAAAAAAAAAAAAAAAAAAAAATTTGTCGCCATGACGTCATAAGTGAGCTTTGTAAAATGGAAAAAATAATAATAATGATTATAATAATATTGTGCATTAATAATAATAATAACTAATAATAATGTGAAAATAATAATAATTTTAGTAATAATATTGTACATTAAAAATACTAATATTACTATTACTACTACTAATAATAATAATTCTCACCTTTCTCACCATACTCCTGTAGGTGCTAGCACCTGTCAGCCGTCTGGAACGAAATTCCTCCATCGCCCACGATCACCATACAACATCGTCTCTTCCACTTCTTCCATAGTTTTTCCTCTTCTCTCCATCGCCGTCCCAACGCAGTCACTCCATCTCATCCTCGGTCTTCCCACTCCTCTCCTCCCCTCCGGCCTCCATTCGTAATACCTTCTTGCATATCTATCCTCGTTCATCCTCTTCATATGTCCGAACCACCTCAACTGCCCCCTCTCCACAAGGTCCAGCACACTCTCCACTCCAAACCCCGCCCTCATATCCTCGTTTCTTACTCTATCCATCCTTGTCACTCCCGCTATCAACCTCAGCACCTTCATTTCACAAGCCTGTATTTTACTTTTGGCTTTTGTATTGAGCGTCCAGACTTCGTGTCCATACATTAATACAGGTCTCATTATGTTTGTATATAAAATGGTTTTAACCTTCTTCGAGATGTTCTTATCCTTGAGCAATGGATACAGCAAGGCAAATGTCCCATTAAACTTTCCAATTCTATGGTTCAGCTCCAAAGACATATCATTTTTAACACCACAGGATACTCCAAGATATTCGAACTGATCCGTTTGTTTCAGTATTACATTCCCCCAATCTTATGTTCAACTCATCCTGTACCCTGTTTATCAACATTACCTCCGTTTTCTCATTATTAATTTTCATTCCTTTTGCAGTCAGAACCTCAATCCCACATTGTGACACATCTCTGTAGCTCCTCCTCCGATTCCGAAATCAACGCCAGATCGTCTGCGTATCCGAGTGTCTCCCCGTCCACCTCTCTCCTCACCAACCTCCCACAAAAGTCCATAAAAATTATAAACAAAATTGGGGAGAGCACACTTCCCTGTTTCACTCCAGTCGTGATTCTGAACCAGTTACTATCGTCCATCTGCGTTTTTACTTTGCAGCAACTGTCAACATATGTACTCTTTATTGCTCTTATCAACTTCGTTGGTATTCCATATTCTCCCCTTTCCCAACACCCTCCACAACATCTCCCTCGGTACTTTATCAAATGTCCTTTTCCAAATCAACAAACGCCATATATGCCCTCTGGTTGAATTCATAACTCTTCTCACATATCATCTTTAGTAATAAAGATAATAAAGTAAAAACAATAACAATAATATAGTAATGATAATAAAAATAATTATAATAATAATAATAAATAATAGAAATAATAATTTTAAAGATAATACTATTAATAATAATTTTAATAATAATAATAAATATATTAAAAATTGTAGTAATAATATAATAATAATAATAAAGTAAAATTAGAAATAATATTTAGTAAAAATAATAATAATAATATTAAGTATAATAATGATATTACCACAATGATAATGATGACAATAAAATAATTTAGCAATAATAATACTAATAATAATATTAATATTCATAATAATAAGTAATACTATTAATATTAAGTAGCTAAATATGTCGCCTGTAGCTAGAATCATTTGAGAGTGGTTAGCTTTGTAGTCAAAATGATAGGTTGCTAGTTTTCGGAGCTAGCTTCTTTTTTTGATATTCTAACCCATAAGCTGGAATATAAAAAAAGGTGTTTTTCTCTTCCGAGAAAGCTACTAATAATCATGAAACTTACTAAAGGCCATATGTACAATTATATATATATATATATATATATATATATATATATATATATATATATATATATATATATATATATATATATATATATATATATATATATATATATATATATATATATATATATATATATATATATATATATATATATATATATATATATATATATATATATATATATATATATATATATATATATATATATATATATATATATATATATATATATATATATATATATATATATATATATATATATATATATATATATATATATATATATATATATATATATATATATATATATATATATATATATATATATATATATATATATATATATATATATATACCGTTTATCAATAGGTCTATTAAATTTCTTATGTGTACATCAATCCTAACGTATATTTAAATTGTAAACAGCAACCCTTGAATAGGGCTTTGCCCGTGAGCGGTGGTAAAAAAAAAATAAATAAAACTTGCAACGGTTTGCGTATTTAAAAAATTTATTTGTAATCTCAAGATTAATTCGTCTAGATCTTTTTGGGATTATTCTCTTTGTGTTTAGCATTTCCTTTGAAGCTTAATTCTAGATCATTTGTTCTTCTCAATCATTCGTTGTGGAATTTTTATTAAAAGGAGCTTTCTATTTAAGCCATGAAGATCGTTTAACTGACTCGTTTGTGCGTATGCGAACAAACGAGTCAGGTAAACGATTTCCTATTAATAATTCCTATAGGAATTCTGGACGACGCAACTAGACTTCCGGATGAGAGACTAAAAGATTTTCAACCTTTTTCATTGTAAATGGATTCAGAGGTGAGTGTACTTTCTGGTTGTTTCCTTCGCGCAGGCAACGTTAGGCTATTCTAATTATTTACTTTAAGTAAGACCTTTCTTTCTATTAATTTTACACTTGGAGGTTCTTTTGAATACCAAGGTTGTTATTCTTATTAATCAATTTTTGGAGGAACCAAACTTGACACCAGAGAGGTTCTTTTGAATACCAAGGTTGTTATTTTTTAAGCAATTTTTGGGTTCTCCAAGGAAAGAGTAAACAAGGGGAAATGGGTAGTTCAATATGGGAAGAGAAAACAGAAGGAAATGGGTGGTTCTTGATAGGAAGAGAAAACAGGGGAACTGGGTGGTTCCCCTGCATGGAAAGATAAAATAGGGTTCTCCATGGGAAGAGAAAAAAAGGGGAAATGGGTGATTCCCCATGGGAAGAGAAAAGAAGGGAAAATGGGTGGTTTCTTATGGGAAGAGAAAATAGGAGGAAATGTGTGGTTTCTCATGGGAAGAGAAAATAGGGAGAAATAGGATTCTCCATGGGAAGAGAAATCAGTGGAAATGGGTGGTTCCTTATGGGAAGAATAAACAGTGGGAAATGGGTGGTTCCTTATGGAAGAGAAAACAGGGGGAAATGGAGGGTTCCTCATGAGAAGAGAAAACAGGGGAAATGGGTGGTTTTCCATGGGAAGAGAAAACAGGGTTAAATGGGGTTCTCCATGGAAAAAGAAAACAGGTGGAAATGGGGGATTCTCCATGGGAAGAGAAAATAAAGGGAAGTGGGGGATTCCCGACCCTTAACACTCACGTTGCGAATTGAAATTAAAAACTCAAATTTAACTGTTCAGAAACAATGCATTAATTATCTATTGTCTCTTTTTAAAACTTATTACAATATATATATATATATATATATATATATATATATATATATATATATATATATATATATATATATATATATATATATATATATATATATATATATATATATATATATGTGTTATGTGTGTGTGTGTGTGTGTGTGTGTGGTGTGTGTGTGTGTGTGTGTGTGTGTGTGTGTGTGTGTGTGTGTGTGTGTGTGTGTGTGTGTGTGTGTGTGTGTGTGTGTGTGTGTGTGTGTTGTGTGTGTGTGTGTGTGTGTGTGGTGTGTGTGTGTGTGTGTGTGTGTGTGAGTGTGTGTGTTGTGTGTGTGTGTGTGTGGTGTGTGTGTGTGGTGTGTGTAGTGTGTGTGTGTGTGTGTGTGTGTGTGTGTGTGTGTGTGTGTGTGTGTGTGTGTGTGTGTGTGTGTGTGTGTGTGTGTGTGTGTGTGTGTGTGTGTGTGTGTGTGTGTGTGTGTGTTGTATGTGTATGTGTGTGTGATGTGTGTGTGTGTGTGTGTGTGTGTGTGTGTGTGTGTGTGTGTGTGTGTGTGTGTGTGTGTGTGTGTGTGTGTGTGTGGTGATGTGTGTGTGTGTGTGTGTGTGTGTGTGTGTGTGTGTGTGTGTGTGTGTGTGTGTGTGTGTGTGTGTGTGTGTGTGTGTGTGTGTGTGTGTGTGTGTGTGTGTGTGTGTGTGTGTGTGTGTGTGTGTGTGTGTGTGTGGTGTGTGTGTGTGTGTGTGTGTGTGTGTGTGTGTGTGTGTGTGTGTGTGTGTGTGTGTGTGTGTGTGGTGTGTGGTGTGGTGTGATGTGTGTGTGTGTGTGTGTGTGTGTGTGTGTGTGTGTGTGTGTGTGTGTGTGTGTGTGTGTGTGTGTGTGTGTGTGTGTGTGTGTGTGTGTGTGTGTGTGTGTGTGTGTGTGTGTGTGTGTGTGTGTGTGTGTGTGTGTGTGTGTGTATGTGTGTGTAGTGTAGATAATATACCTTATAATTAAAAGAGAAAGAAACGCACTGAAATTTTGACGTTTCTGGGAAATAGGTTAGACCATTTCAAAAGCTTCAGTTTTATTATTAAATTTATAAACTATTAAAAGGTTTATTAGATTTATTTGTTTGGCTTAATGTGTTTTAAATTGTTTATTAAGTTATTTCGTTACTTTTACTTCTCTATATATATATATATATATATATATATATATATATATATATATATATATATATATATATATATATATATATATATATATATATATATATATATATATATATATATATATATATATATATATATATATATATATATATATATATATGTATATATATATATGTGTGTGTGTGCGCGTGTGCGTGTGCGTGTGCGTGTGTGAATGTGTTTTGATTTGCTGTCAGATATATTCTGTAAAAAATTAATTTAAAAAAAACATCAATTTGCAGAGAACTTCTAAACACACTCACACACACACACACGCTCACATACACACCAGCATACACACACACACACACATATATATATATATATATATATATATATATATATATATATATATATATATATATATATATATATATATATATATATATATATATATATATATATATATATATATATATATATATATATATATATATATATATATATATATATATATAAATATACCGATACCGATAATAATACTAAAATTCATAAATATATTATCATATATATAATATGTATTTAAATTTTGGAGATGATTTTCACAGACACACACACACACACACACACACACACATATATATATATATATATATATATATATATATATATATATATATATATATATATATATATATATATATATATATATATATATATATATATATATATATATATATATATATATATATATATATATATATATATATATATATATATATATATATATATATATATATATATATATATATATATATATATATATATATATATATATATATATATATCCTCTGGTGGACAAAAACGTGAGGCCTACTAATTTCCAATAGAGTTGGAGAAATAATGGAACCTGGTCTTTAATTAAAGGCCGACATGCACTGATGCACGGAACTTGAAAGTGTGCAAATCAAAGGAAGTCTGTTCCAGACTTCACAAGTTGAGTTCATGTAAGATTGAGCATAGCGGTTAAGCCTGGAATTAAAGAGTTGGAAAGAGAAAAGATGACACTGTGTATGAAAGGCGTGTTGAACGGACCCTTCTAATTGGAAAAGGTGTCCGACGGTAGAGTTCAGAAGAGCAATGCATTTTTATAAAAGCGACAGTATAAAGAGAGTGACGCAACAGTTCGTCGGTTAGAATGAGGTTGGAGATAATTAGTGAGAGCGGGGGTGTTATAAGACGAAAATCCTAGACTCTACCTTTTCGAGGTGAACTGTATGATGGAATCACACCAGATGTGTGAGGCGTACTCTACACATTGTCGAACAACGCCTCCATACAAAGTAAGCAATTGGGGCGGCGTGAAGAAAAGACGAAGGTTCCTCGGAACACCGAGAATATGAAGAAGAAATGAAGTTTTGAGTTATGTGTTTTCGAAGAAGATATCATAATTGTGTGGAAGGTGATGTCGAGTAGAGAGATGGAGAAACTGAGTTTTTGAGGAATTGAAAACAACCATGTTTTCTCTGCCCTAATTTGAAATACGTGAAAGATCAGAGGTAAGTTGCTCCAAGGCTACTCTCCTCAAGTCTCAATTCTATTAACTGCTGTTGTGAGCGACGCCTTTCAAACTGAAAAGAAAAATGAAGGGTGAGGTCATCAGCATAGGAGTGGATAGATGAATTAACAGAGAGAAGATTATTAATGAAAAGTAGAAAAAGAGTTGGGGATAAAACAGAACCCCGAGGAACACCACTCTTAATATATTTAAAGGATGAACGGTATTTGTCTACAACAGCTGCTATAGAACGACTGGAAAGGAAATCAGAGAAAAGAACACAGAGAGAAAGATAGATTCCTAAAGAGTAAAGTATATATATATATATATATATATATATATATATATATATATATATATATATATATATATATATATATATATATATATATATATATATATATATATATATATATATATGTATATATATATATATATATATATAGCTTTAATATATATATATTATATATATAATGATTAATTATGAATATAAATAACTTAACATAAGTTTCTAATTATATACGATTTATATAATATTAATATACTAAATTCATATATAATTAATATAATTGGTTTGATAAATTTTTTTTTTAAATTTCATAAATTTTATTTACTTATTTATAATTACCAAAAAATAAAAAAAAAATAAATAACAATGGAAAATAATATTTTTTTTTAAATCATTTAAAAATATAATTAAAAATTTTAAATTTTTTTATAATTTAATTTACGTATTTGAATTTCTTTTAATTAAATAGAGGCAAGCGTTTTATAATGAGTCAGCAAAAGCAAATATTGACAGAAAATCTGGTCAAATAATTACAAGAATATTTAAGTCCTTGGAAAAATAATTGAAGAAGTTGAAAATTAAATATATTGACTTCCACACACACTCACACACACACACACACACACACACACACACACACACACACACACACACACACACACACACACACACACACACACACACACACATACATATATATATATATATATATATATATATATATATATATATATATATATATATATATATATATATATATATAGCGGCTCCGTAGATTAGACGATCGAGCACTCGCCTAGCAAGCGAGAGGTCCAGGGTTCGAGGCCTGGTCGGAGTAGAGAAATTTGGGCAGTTCTCTTTTGCGTTTAGCCCCGCCCACTTATGTGCAATAAG
>SEYY01003521.1:37500-45000 GCA_009176605.1 Armadillidium nasatum
TGAGTGACTATAACTCAAAACTTAAGCCTACTCTCTGCTAAATGTCATTTGTGTTCTAACTTAGATCTTATTCAAATCTCAAGAATATAGACTACTAAGTGCTGCAAAGCAGTTCCATCTTAGCGCAAAACCTTCGTATTTTCTAATGAGTGAGAAACTTTTCCTTCATAAAAAACATAGAATAATTCTTTTATTAGCATAATCATTATGCAAATTGATCACTCTGAAAGACTTGAGTGTCATGTGACAAAGAGGAATATCATTGCATATCACTCATTCCACAACACAACAAATTTTTGTTTACAATTAAAAAACAGCCTATAATTCTCCGAGCCCTTTCACCGACACTTCTCGTCGTGACTACTACAATTTTCACAAGATATGTTGGAATGTGTGCACTAGTAGTTTAATTATCTCTCGCTAACACTACTTAATTAACACTGACATCTATTCAGAATCTACTTCTTGAGTGAGTATTTAAACACACTGATTCTCTCATAGCAACTCTTACTAATCTGAGTCCATTACAATTTCCATTACAATACCCACTTATTTCAACAATACTAGTCCATACCTCTATACTAAACATTTTCATGCTATGAAGTATACACTCGCTCTCTCTTCTTTTTTATACACCTTGAGATAAAAGACCTAACACATTCTCTAGTGATCCCAGAAACCTATCTATATTAACGTACTTCGAGAGTATCAAAAATTGCCTTCTTCAATCTAAATTATCACAATACCAATATTACTGTTCCATCAAACATTAAATATCGCCTTCGTCATCAAGCCACTAACTCGCTCTAGGAGATCGTGTCTCCTGGTTCGGTGCACGACAGCCCTCGAAGATTTCTCACGCCACATACACTAAGTAAAACAAAAGTGAAACGACTACTTTAGCATTAACTTGTCTGTTCAGGCTACCTCGTCATTCCTATTAAGACTGAGTGTCAACACTTCATTATATTAAAAATGGATATGATTTCTTTTTTTAAGAAACAAATTCAAAGAGAAAACGTAGAACAACACTTACCGAATAATTGTGATATTATTCGTAAACATGTTATCAATTATAAAAATCATACCACTTTCTCAAAATTAGTGCCACTAACCAATTAAGAATATTCATACCTGGCTCTCTTAAGACAATCTAAACCTGTACCCACACACTAACTACATACAAATCCTCACATATTCTTTGTGTCACACATATTTCTGATATTTATTTGATTTATGTAATGTTGCAAATATTAGTGTTTACAGAATATTTATTACGCCAGGTTCATTTATTTGTATAACATAATAATTGTTCATTTATATCGAAATTTCTATATTGTAGTGTAAGGTATCATAAACACCGATTACTGTTTTAATAGAAGTATACTCTTCTTCTTCTTCTAATCTTCTTCTTCTTCTTCTTCTTCTTCTTCTATACTTAACTTCATTACCTTCTCATCTATCATTCATTTACATTTTCTCTCTCTTATTTTTCTTTCTTCTTCTTCTTCTTCTTCTTCTTTCTTCTTCTTTATAACCCAACACGTTTCTATCTTCTTCTTCTTCTTCTTCTTCTATGATTATTATTATTATTATTATACCAATGTCATTTTAGATTTATCTATTATTATTATCTGTATATTATTATAATTGTCATTATTAATATTAATTGTGATTATTGTCTACTATGTATTATTACTCTTTATATTTTATAATTTTAGTTAATACACTTAATATTATTATTAACTGACTATTATAGATTGCTCCTAACATAACTTAACATTATCTCTTTTTATTAAGTTATTTTTTATTTATTTAGTGCCCGTGATCAACTGTACTAAGTGATAGTCCAATGCTTCGTTTCTATCTCATAAATATTCTACATTTTAAAGTTTATGCACGCTGAAAATTTTCTTTTATTTCTCTTGTATTAGTGTTTCATATTTAATATGATCTATTATATTTTTCTTTACATAATGACGAATTACAGTTAGTATTTTATACGAGCCTTTAGATCTATCTATAATTATAGTTCTTTTCTTACATACAGGTTAGCACAATATACTTTATAATTTTCATCTTGTGTATATGGTGTATTTAAAAACAGACACACATCACCAGTTTGTCTCGTATTGAGCGATGATACGATTTTGAGTGCGTTCTCTTAGAGTGTCTTTTCAAAAACGAGTACCTTTCTTCCCCTTCAGTTTTCACCGATCTTCTCGATTATATACAATTATGTACCTCTTTCATACATAGTGTTACATATACACAGTATCAGTGTTGATACTCTATTGTGTGACTATATTACTTTTACCTGAAAAAAAATTAATGTGACTATTTAAACATGTCACTTTAATATGTGACTAATATTATTATGCATGTCTCACTAGCCTCCACTAACAGTACTAATTATATGCATATTTGTAGTGTCGTTTATTAATTATTCTTCGGATATTATTCAGTACTTATTGTCTAAGTCTATTCCTATGCTCATTTATTAAATTATTTAATAATGTTTGTGTTGGAAGGTGTTCATAATCTATTACTTAAACATTTATAATGTGCCTTCTACATAAATGTATTATTAGTCCTCTATAAAAATAGGCTTATTATTATTATGTTATACATTTTTTATTTATTTACTTAATTATTTATATAATTATTAATATGAGTTTAAATTTAAATTAAACTTGCTAAACTTTGCTGTAATTATTCTTTTTTGAGGTTTGCAGTTAGAAGAAGAGATACTGTGAATAGTCTTTTTCCAATAATCTCTTTTCTGAGCTTTTGTGAATATTTTATTAATTTCTTATCTTCTAATGATTTTAATTTTTATTGATTATTATTAGTAAGATATTTATTTTTTACATATTTTTATTTTTTTTTTTTTTTTTTTTTTTTTTTTTTTTTTTTTTTTTTTTTTTTTTTTTTTTTTTTTTTTTTTTTTTTTTTTTTTTTTTTTTTTTTTTTTTTTTTTTTTTTTTTTTTTTTTTTTTTTTTTTATTATTATTATTTATACTCAATAGTTTGAGCTTACAGTTCATTTATTATTTAATATTATGAGAAGAGTGGAGAACAACTCAAAAGTATTTGATGTGCTTAAATCCCTCTTATTATATTTTATGAAACTATTATATGATATATCTATACAACATTTTTTAATTCTTCATATTAATAAAAGAGAAACCATAATCTCGAGCAAGTCGTGACGTCATACATTTCGGTGACGTAAGAAACTTCTAACGATGACGTCATAAGGTCAGAAAGATGTCGCTGGTGTTTCTATTTCATTTTATCTCTTTGAGCTTCCTTAATAGGGAAAGGATTTGCTTTACTCGACAGGTTGACATGTCAGTGGAAAGGATATTCATGTTGTCGTATTCGTTAATTAAGAATGTTAAGAGCGTTAAAGGACTCTCTCTCTCTCTCTCTCTCTCTCTCTCTCTCTCTCTCTCTCTCTCTCTCTCTCTCTCTCTCTCTCTCTCTCTCGTACTCTTTCTCTTGACTTATTCTACGAGTGTGTATAATAAATTGTGTGAGAGAACTTGCTTTTTGGATAACATTTGATCTTGTCTCCCGTGCATGCTACTCCTCTTAGCACTAGCGTATACCATATTAGCCCTAAGTCAATTATAGTACCATACTTTTTTATATAGAAGTTTTAGTATAACTACTTATATAAACATTATTATATCCTATGTATATACTTGTTATATAACATTCTTACTATATATACAGTAGAATTATATTATTTAACTAAATTATATATATATAATATTATACTATATTACGTAATTTTATATTATATTTAGAGAAATAAAAAACTTATAAATTAATAATAATAGCGATACTTCTATAATATATTCTAAAATTATCCACACGGAAAGAGGAATGTCTAATTTTTTACAAAATTCTTTTATTACTTGTATTAATTATACATACTTAAAAAGACTGCATAAGCCATGATTACTTAAGTGAGTTTCATATTGTACTATTTAATTAATTACTTTTTTTGAAAAGCCGCTGTTATGTTAATAATTATTCACTATTGTTAAACTTCTAAATCTTTATTTTAATTATTTATCATAGATTTGTTACTATATATAGTTATAACTTTACATATACAAAATTAATATACTAGTGAGCAAATGCTAGTCATTAACAAAACTAATATACGAGAAATGAAGTGCGTATAATCATAATTTAAACACCAGTATAAATTGAACCAAAAAACCTGATAAAAAATTTTTTTACATTTTTTAAAAAAAAAAAATTATTTTTCTTTTTTCTTTTTGTATAATAAGGATAACAAAAAAAAAAAACCCATTGACTCGAAAATATAGTAAACGTAATAATTCCAAAATACACTATCCATATAAGTGAGAAAACATAGATAAGATCGTTTCAATATCATCTCACACTTCACAATCTTCTCAAAACACACTACACACACACACACACGCACCCACACAGCTGCATCTGCGAGAAATCACAACGAGATAATCCATTTTAAATATCTAGCGACATATTACCACATATAAAGTTCTCTGCCCTACTCATAGCCAATTCGATACAGTCTCTGAACACCTACAAGTGACTTATTAAGTATTTAAAGAATTTAATGAGTTCCTCCCTCCTCAATGTGATACATCAAATTATATATTAAAGCCCGCGTTCTTTCAAATTAACACATCTAATATGATCTAATTTATCAGTATAATTGCAATACAACTATAGTATCTTCTTAATTATATCTTATCATAGTAAAAAGTACTATTAAAAAATAGAAGCTCTAGCGTTGCGCTATCTCAATAGTCATTTATACATTTTAATACTCCAAATACGAATTGTTTTATGCTTTTCACTTATTGATATTAACTACTACCAGGATTCACACTGTGACATAAGATAATTAACATTTCACAAAACTATCGATTATGAATCTAATTTTTATCTACAAAGTTCACATTATACCTACAAGTGGTACTTTACATCTGGCTCATAGATTCGCCGTTGAGCAAAGTAGTAAGCTTGTTGTTACTATATCTACCAAAGACTCAAATTTTATCTGCGACCAAGTGTAACACAAACCCAACACGTTCAACATCTAGGAACTTATTATATCTATAAATACTACTTTTCAACATAGTGATTCTTTAAACTAAAATCTCGAATTTTTAAAATATATATATATACATTTTTTTTTTTTTTTTTTTTTTTTTTTTTTTTTTTTTTTTTTTTTTTTTTTTTTTTTTTATTTTTTTATATTTTTATATATATATTATATTATTATATATATATATAATATATATATATAATATTATATATATAATATATATATATATACTATATATATATATATATATATATATTCTAGAGTGTTCTAGACTTTACCAAAATAATTTGCATAAGAATTCTCTTAGAGTTATAGTCAGGGATTCAGAGTTCGACAAAGAGAGAAAATGAGACTGAGCGTAAAGATAAGTCCTTCTCATAGGAGGAGTCATGGCTCTACTCAGTTCGTTATAGAGGGAGTTATGGCACTACACAGTTCACAAGAGCAATGTCCGTATAACTTTCAGTAGTATAAGGAGAGTGAAGAAAACGTTTGTCTACTGTAGAGAATTACTGAGATAGAGAGAGAGAGAGAGAGAGAGAAGGAGGCATATTAATCAAAAATCCCTTGACTTCAATCTTCCAAGGAGAGCTGAATAAGTGGAACTATACCAGAGGTGAGATGCAAACCACAATGGCCCAAGATGTTAAAAGTGGAGAACAAGAAATTTTGGGTGGCGTGAAAAGCCTCCGAAGAAGTTTCAGAAAACCATTCTTATATAAGAGGTTGTTTTTGTTAAAGAAATGACGTAGTTCTTCCAGGAATGATCAGGTGAAAAGAAAATACTATATCAAGTACAGATTACTGTGTGTGTGTGTGTGTGTGTGTGTGTGTGTGTGTGTGTGTGTGTGCGTGTGTGTGTGTGTATGTGTGTGTGTGTGTGGATTACGTCGAGTATAGAAAAATTAAAAAAATCCGAATTTTTTTGCCACTCAAATTAAACATGAAATGACATACTCTTAATTTTTGTAATCTGTAACCTTAATTTTTTACTTTAAAAATTTTTATTTATCTGTAAGAATTCAAACTCTGATTTAGTCCGAAGTTTACAGACGAAACCGGTCAGCAAATAAATATAATTATGCTTCTTTTTTTCTCACGAATTATTTTAAAATAAAAAAAAATAAATTTAATTAGAAGAAATTTTTTAGAGAATTGGAAGGAAAATGTAAACATAATAATAATAATAATAATAATAATAATAATAATAATAATAATAATAATAATAATAATAATAATAATAATAATAATAATAGATAGATAGATAGATTTATTATATCTCAGGCAATTACATATCTTTATACATATAAACATACATTGTGATAATAAATGCAATTAAATAAAAAAAAAATCATTAATTTTACATCAAAAAGGTTCAACCACCATGAGACAGCCATTAGAGGAAAAAAAATTTCCATCAGGCAGCGATGATATATTCCTCCAGCAACCCCTAGTATTGCCCCAAGAAATAGATCTTAAGATCATTTTTAAATTTCAACATGTTAGGAGCCTCACGTATTATTAAAGGCAGGGAGTTCCAAACCAGAAGTCCATTATACAAAAAGTTCAACTTTACAGCGTCAACCCTCAGATATGGAAACCCTAATATTGGGTAACATGTAAATAGTTAATGTAATAGCAAGCAATTCCTCCCCCATAATTATTACGATTTACATTATAAACACTGTATCCCGGTATATTATAATGTTTATAATCTTCATCATTAAGCAAAGTTTCTGTTAGTATCAAAATTTGAGGTTTGACCTTAAAGGAAGAAAATAAATAATACAACTGTGACCTAATTGCCACGAAAACTACGTACATTTATAGTCATGACACTTAAACATTCATTAGTCAAATTGAGCACAAAGTCATCATGATTAAATTTGTCAACAGATATCAATTTACATAAATTACTCTCAACATCCATGTTAAGGTCCCTCCCAAAATATATTATATTAGTAACAACAATAGTAATAGTAATAATAATAGCAATTATAATAACAATAATAGTAGTAATAATAATATTAACAACAATAATAACAATAATAATAATATTAACAGCAAGAACAATAATAATAACAATAATAATAATAATAGTTAATAACAACTTACTGTTATTGATAACAATTAAAAGATAATAATAATAATATTAACAACAACAACAGTAACAACTATATTAATATGCAAAAAAAAAAACAACCCAGAATTAATTAACTTTAAAGAATCAAATTCAAGTAGTAACTAATAATAATAATAATAATAATAATAATAATAATAATAATAATAATAATAATAATATAGCCCAATGCTTTAATTTTCATTTCAATTACATATTTAGTTTAAATTTAACTGCAAATAGGCTACAACCTCCCAAAGCG
>SEYY01003521.1:47500-52500 GCA_009176605.1 Armadillidium nasatum
AGGATAGACTCGTTAACTTTAGAAAGAACAGAAGTTAAAGAAATGGAACTGTAGTTAGAGGGTTGAGATGATTCTCCCTTTTCGGCACAGGTTGAATGAGTGCACGTTTACAGAAAGAAGGGATGGTTGAAGTATAGAAAGACAGAGACAAAATAGTTTACCAAGGCAGGGGGAAAGTTCAAAAGCTAAGGTTATGTGAACCACAGAAAGGATACCATCAGGATCGTACGTCTTCCTAGCAGAAATGATGTCTTTTGAAGAAAATACAAATTTAGGCATAGATGAGTTGGAGGGGTTTGAAGGAGTAGGAACAGCTCCGTAATTGTCTAAGGTTGAATTAGAGGTAATAGTTAGAGCGAATAGTTCAGCTTTAGAGGAAGACAAAACGGGAGTTATACAGTCGGAAGGTACTAGAGGATATAAAGAGTAGTATGCAAAGTTAGATTTAATAGTTTTTGCAAAATGCAAGAAATGGAGTGAGGAAGAACCAGAAACATTAATGCATTTACGTGAAAAGAAATGAGTTTTTGGCTTTGCGGAGAATAGATTTTACACGATTATGGGATAAAATATAGTTGCATGAGTTTTTGGTGTTTGAAGACGATGGTAAACCCTAAAGGAAGCATCCCTGCAGTGGATACTACGAGAAGAAGCAGAGTTAAACGAAGGTTTGTTAGGTTTAGTAGAAGGGAAAGAATATGGAATGTACGCCTCCATGCCAGGGAGAATCACCTCGATTATGCGCTCTGCCCATCCCGAGGGACCACTCCCTTTGAAACAGTAATCCTTAGATGGGAAATCAGAAAAATACATCCTCAAATCAGACTAGTTAGTGGCACCGAAATGACAGAAACGCCTCATCACCGAAGGAGGGGGCAGTTCTTGCGGAAGACTTGAAGAGTCAAAACAAGATACAAATATAAGAAGGTGATCGAATGAACCCGGAGGAGGAAAGAGCTTAACAGTGTAAGGAGAAGGATAAGAATTTAGGAAATGATCAAGCATGTTGGGTTCATCACCAGAACGTTCAGGGATACAGATGGGAAGATGCACCAACTGTTCAAGGTTGTCCTGAATAGAAAAGTGGTAGGCGAGTTCACCAGCTGGATCATGAGAACTAGATGAAAGCCATTGGCAGTAGTGAACATTGAAATCATCTAAAGTGATAATTTCGGAGAAAGGAAAAGAAGAAAGAATGTGCTCTATTTTGGAGTTAGGATAGTCGAAGAATTTTTTATAGTTTGAAGAGTTAGGCATTGTTTGGATGCCTCTCCCCCCAAGCATCTCCAAGACAGATTTTTGATTTGGTATTTTGTTTCTATTTAAAGGTAATGTACGAATAAGTGCTTATAATTTTGTGGGAACATATGACGGGAAGGGAGGGGCAAGGGATAGTGGAAGTATAGGCACTCCAATATGAGACGAGGGTACACTGGAGACACTCTGAGAAGGTAAAGCTTAAAAGGGATCGAACCAAAGGGCAACGGAGTGAATTGCAGTGGTGTAGCTCACCCTATCACCCAGCTGGTTAAGCCCAGTGAGGGGTACTCTCCTGGCTTTGGACTGCGCTACGTCCTCCTAATATATATATATATATATATATATATATATATATATATATATATATATATATATATATATATATATATATATATATATATATATATATATATATATATATATATATATATATATATCAGTGGCTATGTTTTCTTTTACCGAGCTATGTATGTATGTATGTATGTATGTATGTATGTATGTATGTATGTATGTATGTATGTATGTATGTATGTATGTATGTATGTACCAAACTATCCATCTATCTATCTTCCATGGTCTCTTCATGTCTTCAGTTCATTAGTTTCTCTTACAATCACTAACTTAATCTCCCTTTTTCCAATTCTCTCTCTCTCTCTCTCTCTCTCTCTCTCTCTCTCTCTCTCTCTCTATATATATATATATATATATATATATATATATATATATATATATATATATATATATATATATATATATATAACACACACACACACACACACAATCTCTCTCTCCCTTTCTGTAATTTAATTTCTCGGTTTAAATTAAATAAGAGGTGGGATAAAAACAAAAGGGTCATATTGACATTTGTGGAATTAAATTCTAGGGAAAACATGTAAGAAATTATCCTGTTTTTTTTATTATTATTATTATTATTATTATTATTATTATTATTATTATTATTATTATTATTATTATTATTATTAATTATTATTATTGTTATTATTATTATTTTTATTATTTATTATTATTATTATTATTATTATTATTATTATTATTATTATTATTATTATTATTATTATTAATATTAAAATTATTATTATTATTATTATTATTAAATTTAATAGTATAGGACCTACTTACTGTGAATTTGAAACCTGTAATGCAGCTTCAGAATTAAACTAAATTATTATGATACATATTATTATTCTTTTTTATATTATTATTAATTTCTTATTATTATTATTATAATTATTATTATTACTATTATCATTATATATTAATTTATTATTACTGTCATTATTATTATTATTATTATTATTATTATTATTATTATTATTATTATTATTATTATTATTATTATTATTATTATTATTATTATTATTACAACTATTCTGTTGCATATGAAGTGTATAGTTCTACAAATTTGAAATATTATTTTTCAACAAATGAATTTGATATTACATGTTAAATTACAGTTAATTTCTATGAAAATAAATAAATAAATAAAAAATAAATATATAAATATATAAATAAATAAATATGACAGTAATTTATTATAAAAGATTGATTAGATTGCCTTTATTTGATGCCTTTATTGAAAGTATATCTTTTCAATATATATATTGTATTACTTTTAATAATAAATAAATATATATATATATATATATATATATATATATATATATATATATATATATATATATATATATATATATATATATATATATATATATATATATATATATATATATATATATATATATATATATATATATATGCATATATAGGGCTCTGCTTTGATGGTGATGTGTAAAATATATATATATATATATATATATATATATATATATATATATATATATATATATATATATATATATATATATATATATATATATATATATATTATCCTCTGGTGGGCAAAGGCCTAAGGCCTACTAAATTCCACCAGAGTTGGGGAATGTTCCTGATCTAATCGTTAATGGCCGACGTGACCCGATACACGGCGTTTAAAAATGTGCAAGTCAAAGGAAGTTTTGGAAAACAGATAAAGGGAGTGTGTTCCAGACTTTACCAGTAGAATACATGTAAGAGTGAACATAGCGGTTAGGCCTGGGGTCGGAGAGTTGGACAGAGAAAGGATGAGACTGTATAGAAAGTCGTGTCGCACGGGCACTTCTCAATGGAGGAGGTATGCGACGTGAGAGTTCAGAAGAGCAATGTCCTTTGTAATATCGATAGTATAGAGAAAGTGATGCAACAATTCGACGGGATGAAAAAGACTGGAGAGAGTTAGTAAGAGTAGGAGAGTTGATGGGACGAAATGCCCTAGACTCCACCTTTTCGAGAATAGCTGTATATGAGGAACCACCCCAGATGTGAGAGGCGTACTCCATACAGGGGCGAACAACACCTCTATACAGATCAAGCAACTGGGGTGGCGTAAAAAAAAACACGAAGGCGCCTCAGAACACCCAACCTCTTAGAAGCTTGTTTAGAGAGAGAAGTAATGTGATCTTTCCAAGAAAGATCACGAGAAAAAGAAACACCGAGAATATTGAGAACAGTAGAAGGTTTGAGTTGAGTGTTTTCGAAGAAGATATCATAGTTGTGTGGAAGATTGTGTCGAGTAGAAAGATGGAGGAATTGAGTTTTTGAGGTATTGAAAACGACCATGTTTTCTCTGCCCCAATTTGAAATACGAGAAAGATCAGAGGTCAGTTGCTCCAAGGCCATCCTTCTTGAATCTATCAACTGCTGTTGGGTGGGACGTCTTTCAAACTGAAAGGAGTAATGAAGGGTGGAGTCATCGGCATAGGAGTATATAGGTGACGAAGTAATAGAGAGAAGGTCATTGATGAAAATTAGAAAAAGAGTTTGAGAAAGACAGATCCTTGAGGAACACCACTATTTATAGATTTATAGGAAGAACGGTGGCCGTCTACAACGGCTGCTATAGAACGACCAGAAAGGAAATTATATAGAAGGTCACAGAGAGAAGGATAGATTCCGAAAGAGGGAAGTTTAGAAATCAAAGCTTTGTGCCAGACTCTATCGAAAGCTTTCGATATGTCTAGCGCCACAGCGAAAGATTCACCAAAACCCCGAACAGCGGAGGACCAAGAGTCAGAAAGTAGGGAAAGAAGATCACCAGTAGAACGTTCTTTACGAAAGCCATACTAGGGATCAGAGATAAGATTAGAAGAATTGAGATGTTTCCAAATCTTCCTGTTAAGGATAGATTCGAAAACTTTAGAAACAACGGAGGTTAAAGAAATAGGACGATAGTTAGAGGGCTGAGAGGGGTCCCCCTTCTTCGGCACAAACTGAATGAGAGCACGTTTTCAGTAAGAAGGAAAGGTCGAAGTAGAAAGGCAACGACGAAATAGTTTACCGAGGCAGGGTGCAAGCTCGGAAGCACAAGTTTTGAGAACCGCAGGAGGAATACCATCAGGACCATACGCCTTCTTAGTGTTAAGCTCAAAGAGAGCAGAAATGACATCTTTAGAAGAAATTACAAAGTTATTCATAAATGAGTTGGAGGGGGTTGAAGGAGGAGGAATAGCTCCGGAATCGTCTAAGGTAGACTTAGAGGCAAAAGTTTGAGCGAAGAGTTCAGCTTTAGTAGAAGGTAAAATGGCAGTAGTGCCATCAGAAGAGACTAGAGGAGGGAAAGAGGAAGAAGCAAAGTTAGAGTTGACATTTTTTGCGAAATGCCAGAAAGGACGAGAGGAAGAAGA
>SEYY01003521.1:62500-72500 GCA_009176605.1 Armadillidium nasatum
TATATATATATATATATATATATATATATATATATATATATATATATATATATATATATATATATATATATATTATATATAATATATATAGAAATATTATCTAATAAAATTTTTTATTCATTTAAAGAAAATTTTAACTATTTTATTAATAATATATATATATATATATATATATATATATAATATTATATATATATATATATATATATATATATATATATATATATATATATATATATATATATATATATATATATATATATATATATATATATATATTATAATTATTCAGTCAGTCTTTTAAAAGGTTTATCAATTTCAACAGATATAATTGGCACTTAATTATATATATATATATATATATATATATATATATATATATATATATATATATATATATATATATATATATATATATATATATATATATATATATATATATATATATATATCTTCCTTCTTTCATTTTCCAGTTGTTCTATAGTAGCTTTTGTAGATGGTCATCGTTCATCCTTTAAATATATCAATAATGGTGTTCTTTAAGGTTCTGTCCTATCCCTAAACACCTTTTCTACTTTTCCTTAATAACCTTCTCTCTTTCTCTATTGTTTCATCACCTATCCACTCCTTTTCCGATTACTTCATCCTTCATTACTTCTTTCAGTTTGAAAGACACCCTTCCCAACAGCAGTTAATTGACACAAGGAAGGTGGCCTTGGAGCAATTAACCTCTGATCTTTCTCGTATTTCAAATTGGGGCAGAGAAAACATGGTCATTTTCAATGCCTCAAAAACTCAATTCCTCCATCTCTCTACTCGACACTACCTTCCACACAACTATGAAATCTTCTTCGAAAACACACAACTCAAGCCTTCGTCTGTCCTCGCTATTCTCGCTATTTTCTCGTGATATTTTTTGGAAAGATAGCATTACTTTTCTTCTAAACAAGCTTCAAAGGATTTGGGTGTTCTGAGACACCTTTGTATTTTCTTCTGTAATTTCTTCTCGCCACCTCAGTTGCTTGCTCTTTATAGGGGTGTTGCTCACCTCTGAATGGAATATGCCTCGCACATCTGGTATGGTTCCACTCATACAGCTCTCCTTGAGAAGATGAAGTCTAGGGCTTTTCTTCTTATCAACTATCCCGCCCCCACTAATTCTCTCCACTCTCTTTCTGCCCGTCGAATATTCTGTCACTTTTCAAATGGACTCTGCTCTTCGGAACTCTCAATTCGCATTCCTCCTTAAATGAAAAGAGCTCTTACGACATGCGTTTCTACACAGTCTTATTTTTTCTCTGTCCAACTCTCCGATTCCGGACTTAACCACATGCTCAATCTTACATCATCTGTTTTCTCAACTTCCTTTGATTTACACACCTTCAAACGCCATGTATCGGGACATGTCGGCCTTTAACTTGACCTGATTTCGAATATATATATATATATATATATATATATATATATATATATATATATATATATATATATATATATATATATATATATATATATATATATATATATATATATGTACTGACTCTAGTGTTTCTTAGGACTACTTCTATCAGCTGAGGATAGAAGAGAATCTCTTTCTATCATCCTCTTCTATCTTCCCCTCTTCTTTTCCTGTTCTGCTTTTCATTTGTGATCCTTTTACTGTTGTTACCAGGTCACTTATCTTCTCTTCTACGTAGTACTATACCTTTCATCGTTTCTTTTAAATTTCAGGTGTGTTCTTCTGCTCATCGGCATTTAAGTCATGTGAAGAGGATGACCATAAAGGAATAGATCCCTGATCAATTTGGTATTTCTTTCTTGTGGCCGGAGAAAAGTAAACTCAGTTCTTTCGTATTTCTACTGGATATAATCTTTAAACACAACTACAATATTTTCCAAGAAATATTATAAACTTTCTATCGTCATTAACATTATTGTCGCTTATTTCCTTTTCTCGTAATCTTACTTTGATAGAATCACATTATCTCTCTATCAAAATAAGCTTCTAAAGAGCTGGGTGTTCTAAGTTGTCTTTGGGACTCTTTCACGAAACTTTGGTCTCATTATCTTAATAGAAGTTTCATTCATCTATCTTACGAATCTATCACAAATATTCTGTTCTTCCATTCATTCATTTCCTTTTTATTAGGATTTTCGTACTGTAAACTCTAATTTTTTTCACTAACTCTCTCCAAACTCCTTTTTAGAAGCTGAACAGTTTCATCATTTTTTTTATACTTTCCAAATTATTGATTCTCTAATCTCATACCTCCTCCTGTGAGGAGGAGAGCTTGTGCATTTCGTCTATATAAACAGTCTTATATATTCTCCGTCCAACTCTGACTCCAGACTTACAACATCTATGCTAATATAGATATATATTCTATTATTTACTTTACAGGTAAATTTTGTAACATTATTTCTTTTTTCATTGACCTACACACATTCAAACGTCATTTATCTGGACATTTGGACATGTCGGCCAATGATTTCGACCAGTTCCTGATTCCTCAACTAACTCTTTTAGATACTGTGGAGGCATCTGCTCTTCATCTGCAAGTGGCAGTTAAAATATTTACAATATATATATATATATATATATATATATATATATATATATATATATATATATATATATATATATATATATATATATATATATATATATATATATATATATATATACACTAAAGTTCATTTAATGGAAAATTATATATGCACCCCATATAATTTATTATGAATTATAATGTAATTTTTATACTGTGTTAAAAACTCTTTCCTGAAACCCAAAATTAAAATTTCAATTTAAAAAATATGTTTCAAGAGCGAAGAGGCCTTTTAATTAATTACAGTTACGCTTTAAAGAAAAATTAATGATTTTGGTGAAAGTATTACCCAGGGAGGTTACATACGATAAATTTAAAGTGGAACGCCTAAATACAGTCAATGAAAAATGTGTGTGAGAATCGAAAATAATGGAAACTACAGTTTACAGTCAACGAGAAATATGAATGGGAATCAAGAATGAAGGGAACTACAGTTTACAGTCATCGAAAATATGCGTGGAAATTTAGAATGACGAGATGTACAGTCTACAGTCCTAATGGAAAATATTTATATAAAATGGAGATCGTTCAGCCAATCACAGTTCAGAAGCCCCTCAAGTTTTTATTCTCTTTTATTCAAAATAGAGCTTTTATGTACTGTAGACTGTACAGTCTACAGTCAATGGAAAATATGCGTGGGAATCAAGAAAGATGGGAACTACTGTCTACAGTCTATAAAAAATGAGTATACGAATCGAGAATGACGAGATCTACAGTCTACAGTCAATAGAAAAAATGCTCAGAAATCGAGAATGATGAAAACTACAGTCTACAGTCAATGGAAAATATGCGTAGAAATTTAGAATGACAAGACCTACAGTTTAGAGACAATCGAAAATATGAGTGGGAATCAAGAATGACGGAAACTACAGTCTACAATCAATGAAAAAATGTTGGAATGGATGAAAATGGCTATGTTTCGTTAGATTATTTTGATCAACATTTTTAAAACAATGGCCCATTGGAGGGGGGGGGGACTTTTCCAGGTAGCTTCTACCTAAGATCCGCATGAGGGATCGAACCATCGCTTTTCAAGCAGGTGAATTAATCATCAGCTCCTTTCATTACACACCAACTCGATCCTTTATCCAATAGGAGAAATGTAATTTTTTTGTCGTTGTCTATTTTCTAGGCCTTTTAATATCTTTTAATTAGGTCCTACAATACACCAACTCGATCAGTTATCCAATAAGAAATGAGAATTTTATTTATCGTTGTTGATTTTCTAGGCCTTTTAATTGCTTTTAAATTAGGTCCTACAGTACACCAACTCGATCAGTTATCCAATAAGAAATGAGAATTTTATTTATCGTTGTTGATTTTCTAGGCCTTTTAATTGCTTTAAATTAGGTCCTACAGTACACCAACTCCATCAGTTATCCAATAAGAAATGAGAATTTTATTTATCGTTGTTGATTTTCTAGGCCTTTTAATTGCTTTAAATTAGGTCATACAATACAACACTCAATTCGTTCTCCAATATGAGAAATTTTTTTTATTGTCGGTTTTCTAGACCTTTAAATTGCTTTGATATCAGCATTAATAATGCTTCCCATGAACAGAAAGAAATATAGGGCTATTAAATTGAATATTTAAAGATTAATTAAAATAAAAATAAAAATTTAAGTTAATAGAAATATTATTTAATTTTTTAAAATTAAAAAAATTAAATTTCAAATAAATTTAAATTTAAAATTGAAAACTAAATTTAATTTAAATTTAAATTAAAGTTAAAAACTAAATTTATTTAATTTACATTAAAATTAAAAATTAAATTTATAACTTACGAAAGAGAAATTTAATATGTAATGATTCTGGTTTGGAACCCTTAATTAAATTTTAAATTAATTAAATTTAAATTTAAATTAAATGGTATTATATTTAATTTTAAATCTTATTAAATTTATAATTTAATTTAAATTAAATGTATATTAGATTTAAATTTAAATTTTACAAAATTTATAAATATGTATATTAAATATAAATTTAAATAATTTAATTTTCAATCTACATTTAAATTAAATTTAATTTTTAATTTTAAAATAAATTAGATTTAGTTTCTTAATTTTAATTTCAATTTAAATTAAATTTTTTAATTTTAAATTTAAAAAAAAAAAAAAAAAAAAAAAAAAAATTTTTAAATTAAAATTAAAATTTTAAGTTAAATTAAACTTTAATTTTTAATTTTTATTTTAAAATTTCTCTAAAATCTCTCTCTTCTTTTGTAGTGAATTTAGCTACTTTTAGCTTCAAGATTAGAAAAAAAATATATATAATATATATATATATATATATATATATATATATATATATATATATATATATATATATATATATATATATATATATATATATATATATATATATATATATATATATATATATATATATATATATATATATATATATATATATATATATCCTAATACTGATGAAAAATATATGCAAAGATGAAATAATGCAAGTATTACTTGAAGGCATTAAAATCAAACTGTCAGAGTTAAAAACTCCAGCGATACTTATGTTAATATTTAAGCTTGAGAAAACTCTTACATAAGTACTACGACAAACCCATATAATTCCGTAATCTAGTTTTGAAAGGTTTTAGAGTTAGAAAAGTGGCCAAAGCAGAGTAGAAGAAACCAAAGAAGACTCACAAAATTAGAAAGGCAGAGAAGAAAGAAATGCTGATCGAGAAACAAAATCAGACAGATTTTTCGATGTAGGAAGAGGAAAAAAAGGTAAAATGAGAAATCTCACGGCGCAAGCCGAAGGCGTTAGTAGTATACATACCGATTTCGGCAGATGCCAGATTTAAAAATCTGGCAACCTAAGCCAGAACGGGATTTTGATTTTCAATGCAAATCACTCCGCTCAAATTGACCTCACGCTCTTTCCTGACACTGGCGTTCACGATTAGCCGAGAAACCCTCACGGTTAAGATTGCAGAGAATTGACTTTATACGGAGACGTGAATACTCTATCCATTTGTAATTAAAAAAAAGATAAGGATCAATTTAAGAAACATTTCTTTCTTTTTAGTAAGGAAGTGATGATAAACAATTTTATTGTAAATAGAGAGGTAATTCTAAAAAACTCTTTGTCCTTTGTAATAAGAAGATAAATTTGAAGTCAGTAAGAACTTGATTTCATTTAATAAATAGATAATTCTGAAATCTAGTGTCACTTTAGTAGATAAATTTAGATAAGATGGAGAAAGTATTGTTTAATAAAGAAAACAAATTAAAAAAACTTATATATATATATATATATATATATATATATATATATATATATATATATATATATATATATATATATATATATATATATATATATATATATATATATATATATATATATATATATATATATATATTATACCCTGCCTTGGTAAACTATTTCGTCTTTGCCTTTCTACTTCGATCTTCCCTTCTTGTTGGAAACGTGCGCTCATTCAACCTGTACCGAAGAAGGGGGACCCTTCTCAACCCTCTAACTATCGTCCAATTTCTTTAACCTCCGTTCTTTCTAAAGTTTTCGAATCTATCCTTAACAGGAAGATTTGGAAACATCTCAATTCTTCCAATCTTATCTCTGATCGCCAGTATGGCTTTCGTAAAGGACGTTCTATTGGTGATCTTCTTTCCCTACTTTCTGACTCTTGGTCCTCCGCTCTTCGGGGTTTCGGTGAATCTTTCGCTGTGGCGCTAGACATATCGAAAGCTTTCGATAGAGTCTGGCACAAAGCTTTTGATTTCCAAACTTCCCTCTTTCGAAATCTATCCTTCTCTCTGTGACCTCCTATCTAATTTCCTTTCTGGTCGTTCTATAGCAGCTGTTGTAGACGGCCACCGTTCCTCCTATAAATCTATAAATAGTGGTGTTCCTCAAGGATCTGTCCTTTCTCCAACTCTTTTTCTAATTTCATCAATGATCTTCTCTCTATACTTCGTCTCCTATACACTCCTATGCCGATGACTCCACCTTCATTATTCCTTTCATTTGAAAGACGTCCCTCCCAACAGCAGTTATTAGACGCAAGAAGGATGGCCTTGGAGCAACTGACCTCTGATCTATCCTGATTTCAAATTGGGGCAGAGAAAACATGGTCGTTTTCAATGCCTCAAAAACTCAATTCCTCCATCTTTCTACTCGACACAATCTTCCACACAACTATGACATCTTCTTCGAAAACACTCAACTCAAACTTCATCTGTTCTCAATATTCTCGGTGTTTCTTTTTCTCGTGATCTTTCTTGGAAAGATCACATTACTCTCTCTCTAAACAAGCTTCTAAGAGGTTGGGTGTTTCTGTGGCGCCTTCGTAGTTTTTTTACGCCACCCCAGTTGCTTGCTCTGTATAGGGGTGTTGTTCGCCCCTGTATGGAGTACGCCTCGCATATCTGGGGTGGGTCCACACATACAGCTCATCTTGAAAAGGTGGAGTCTAGGGCTTTTCGTCTTATCAACTCTCCTGCTCTTACTAACTCTCTCCAATCTCTTTCTTCCCGTCGAATTGTTGCGTCACTCTCTCTATACTATCGCTATTACAACGGACATTGCTCTTCTGAACTCTCACGTCGCATACCTCCTCCACTGAGAAGGGCTCGTGTGACACGTCTTTCTACACAGTCTCATCCTTTCTCTGTCCAACTCTCCGACCCCAGACTTAACCGCTATGCTCAATCTTACATGTACTCTACTGGTAAAGTCTGGAACACACTCCCTTTATCTGTTTTCCCAACTTCCTTTGACTTGCACACTTTTAAACGCCGTGTATCGGGTCACGTCGGCAATTAGCGACCCCGAATCCGATTGCTTCCCAACTCCGGTGGATATTGGTAGGCCTTGGGCCTTTGCCCACCGGAGGAGACATAAAAAAAAAAAAAAATATATATATATATATATATATATATATATATATATATATATATATATATATATATAATATATATTTATATATATTATATATATATATATATATATATATATATATATATATATATATATATATTATATATATATTATAATGTGTGTTTTTCTAAGAGAGGACTTCAAATTCCAAGGTCAGATTCTATCTTTCCAGGAACACAAAATTAACTATTCTTCAAGCCACTCTTGACTAAGTCATTGCCAAGACGAGATTCTCTTAAACCTGAGAAATTTCATTAGTAGCATTTTTTTTTTCCTATTTTCCTCTTAGCATCTGAAGTAAAGCAAAGTAAAAAAAAAAAATTTTTTTTTTGCTAAAAGTAAATTTTAATTTCTAAAAGTTAGAAATTAGAGAAGAAATTCTTAATATACTCACATACTGAGGTAATTTTATCTCGTGTATAAAAGATAAGTTTAGAATAATTTGTTAATCAGAAACTTAAGCTAGAAAATCAAAGGGAAAATAGCATTAATTTGAAAATCCATTTTTCTTTAAAAAGAATAAACACACACACACACACACACACACACACACACACATATTATATATATATATATATATATATATATATATATATATATATATATATATATATATATTATATATATATATATATATATATATATATATATATATATATATATATATATATATATATATATATATATATATATATATATATATATATATATATATATATAATATATATATATATATATATATATATATATATATATATATATATATATATATATATATATATATATATATATATATATATATATATTATATATATATATTTTTATTATTATTTTTTTATTTTTATTTATATTTATATATATATTATATATTATATATATATATTATATATATATATATATATATATATATATATATATATATTATATATATATATATATATATATATATATATATATATATTATATATATATATATATATATATATATATATATATATATATATATATATATATATATATATATATATATATATATATATATATATATATATATATATATATATATATATATATATATATATATATATATATATATATATATATATATATATATTATATATATATATATATATATATATATATATATATATATATATATATATATATATATATATATATATATATATATATATATATATATATATATATATATATATATATATATATATATATATATATATATATATATATATATATATATATATATATATATATATATATATATATATATATATATTATATATATATATATATATATATTACACATCACCACCTCTCACGGACAGAGCCCTATTCAAGGAGGTGGTGTAAGATCAAAAAGAGAAGAAAAACCCTACAAGTCTCACCTAACGCAAATTTTGTAGGTGAGCATAGACGTTAGCTTTAAAGTAATTTAAATGGGAGAGAATTTCACAAATCAGAGGTAGCTGGAAATGAGGCACCACAGCGGACAACCTGTTAACTCTATCATTTACCGCTATAGTACCTATAAAAGAGAGAGAGAAGGCACCAACATCACGTGGCAAAGATAAAGGTGTCAAGAAGTGAATTATAAATAGCGGAAAAATTTATGAACTACCCCAGATATGAGAGCAGTACCCCATACAAGGGCAGATATGGTCCTTGTACAATTGGAGTAACTGCGAAGAAGTAAAAAATTCTCGCAATCTAAACAGAATCCCCAGTTTCTTTGAGCCAGCCTTAGCAACCATTGTGATATAAGGTTTTCAAGACATGTTTTTTTGTTTATGTAAAACCCAAGGATATTTATATTGTAAACAGAAGAGACGGGGCAAACATTGAAAGAAATAGTAAAGTTAGGAAGTGTCTTTGAGAGTGAGTTTTCAAGAAGTTGAGTTTTTAAAGAGTTGAATTTCAGAAGGGGGAGACGACCCCACTGGGAGATTCTATCCAGATCAGCAAGAATGAAATCGGAAAGACGGAAGACGTGAGGCAACTCTAAATTCAAAAGAGTGATAGATTTGAAATATATATATATATATATATATATATATATATATATATATATATATATATATATATATATATATATATATATATATATATATATATATATATATATATATATATATATATATATATATATATCAAATAAAATGTTTATGTACGTTATAGCACTCATTATGAAAGATCTTAAGAACGTTTCAACAATTTAGAGTATTTTTTTTTTATTTATATTTTTAAGAAATTTTTTATTTTTTTTAAATATAAATTTTACTTGGGTAAATATTTTTGTTTTTATTTAATAAATTTTTTCTTGTAATAATGAGAATGTCTGGCCAAATGTCGGCTAGTTTTAAATATTCATTAAATTGAATTTTTAAAATAAAATAAACTGAATGTTAATAAAATATTTAAATTTAATGTTAAAATATTAAATTGAATTTTTATAAATA
>SEYY01003521.1:80000-82500 GCA_009176605.1 Armadillidium nasatum
TAAAGAAAAGAAAAGGTAAGTGAGATAAGATAAGATAAGAGTGAAAGACTCGATAAGACGATTTTTTTTAAGAAAAGAAAAGATAAGTGAGATAAGATAAGATAAGAGTGAAAGACTCGATAAGACGATTTTTTAAAGAAAAGATAAGTGAGATAAGGTAAGATAAGAGTGAGAGACTCGATAAGACGAGTTTTTAAAGAAAAGATAAGTAAGATAAAATAAGAGTGAGAGACTCGATAAGACGAATATTATTTTTTAAAGAAAAATATCTTACCTCATGGGCATTGCCCTATTAGAGGTGAGAAACTTTATATAATTTCTACCTATGATCCGCAAAAGCGCTCGTACCAGGGTCTTCAAGCACGTGAGTTAATTACACTACCGTTGTGCCACGATAGACTGCATACCTTTCCAAAAATAGTAGTAGTATGAGCGGAACTACCTTAGATATTGGTACCACTCCATATATATATATATATATATATATATATATATATATATATATATATATATATATATATATATATATATATATATATATATATATATATATATATATATATATATATATATATATATATATATATATATATATATATATATATATATATATGGCGGCTCCGTAGCTCAGTCGATCGAGCACTCGTCATAGCAAGAGAGAGCTCCAGGGTTCGAGGCCTGGCCGGAGTGGGAAATGTGAGCGGTTTCTCCTTGAGATTAGCTCCGAATGACTCAGTCTTTAAACAAGTACATCAGTGGAGTGCTCTTGCCACTGATGGGAATAATCTCCGGCATCCGCGATAGGCCTGGCCCAGCCAGCGGTATCCTCCGTGGGCCCGTGAAACCCAAGGATCTTCCTCGAAAGATCCCACTGACAGGACGAAAGTCCTTCCTGGGGGAAGATGATTATATATATATATATATATATATATATATATATATATATATATATATATATATATATATATATATATATATATATATATATATATATATATATATATATATATATATATATATATATATATATATATATATATATATATATATATATATATATATATATATATATATATATATATATATATATATATATATATATATATATATATATATATATATATATATATATATATATATATATATATATATATATATATATATATATATATATATATATATATATATATATATATATATATATATATATATATATATATATATATATATATATATATATATATATATATATATATATAACTAATATATATATATATATATATATATATATATATATATATATATATATATATATATATATATATATATATATATATATATATATATATATATATATATATATATATATATATATATATATATATATATATATATATATATATATATATATATATATATATATATATATATATATATATATATATATATATATATATATATATATATATATATATATATATATATATATATATATATATATATATATATATATATATATATATATATATATATATATATATATATATATATATATATATATATATATATATATATATATATATATAATATTATACGAAGGAAGTTTCAACCTAGGATCCACTCGAGGGGTTGAACCAATATCATGAACCAAATTGAGTCAATCAAAGTACCATTATGCTTTCTCAATAAACGTAATCAACTAAAACATACAAAGACGATTTAATTGATCAAATTTCAAATTTAATGACAAGTAAAAAAATAAATAAATAAATAAATAAATAAATAAAACAAAATTTATTTTTACTTGTGTGTATCATTAAATAAAATAAAACAATTGGTTTATTAGGATTTTTAAAGGTTCCATTAAGAGTGGATGGGAAATAAAAAGGGGAAGAAATATGTTGAAATTTTTACATTGAAGAAAAAAAATGCAAATGCAATTTCAATTCATTTGAATGGTAATGGCAGATGTGTTACCCATACTACTTTATATATTTGTCAAACAGACACAAAACATCTATCTGTGCATTTGACTTTATATATATATATATATATATATATATATATATATATATATATATATATATATATATATATATATATATATATATATATATATATATATATATATATATATATATATATATATATATATATATATATATATATATATATATATATATATATATATATATATATATATATATATATATATATATATATATATATATATATATATATATATATATATATATATATTATTCCATTTTTAGGTCATTTTTATTTTTCACGTTTTACTTATGAAAGTTTTTAAAAAGATTAAAAAATTTTTTTAATAAATTTCCCGATATATTTGTGACATTTTTTTCCCCTTTTTCGTGACTTTAACTTTTTTTCCTCCTCAATCTTCCTCACTTATTTTTCACTTTTCAAAAAAAAAAAAAAGTTTTTTTTTTTTAAATAAAAAAAAGGAAGAAATAGTTTTCGGTCGGGAAAGTGC
>SEYY01003521.1:92500-97500 GCA_009176605.1 Armadillidium nasatum
GCAACAATTCGACGGGCAGAAAGAGATTGGAGAGAGTTAGTGAGAGTGAAAGAGTTGATAAGAAGAAAAGCCATGGACTCCACCTTGTCAAGGAGAGCTGTATGAATGGAACCACCCCAGATGTGTGATACGTACTCTACATAGGGGCGAAAAGCACCCCTATAAATGCAAGCAACTGGGATGGCTTACAAAAATCACGAAGATGCCTCAAAACACCTAACCTCTTAGAAACTTGTTTAGAAAGAGGAGTAATGTGATTTTTTCAAGAAAGATCACGAGAGAAAGGAAAGCTTGCAGTAAATTTTGACGTAGGTAGCCATTTTCAAATTCAAATAAACATAAGAAAAGCGGAAGTGACGTCATCCTTCTTTCGATATTCCCTGATGAGTGTAGATCAATCACAGACTCTCACTGTTTGAAATGACGTCATCATTAAGCAGTAAATTTACAGTACCGTTATCCAGACCCTTTTACAGTATTTCTTTTCATTACTTGTTGATACTTTATATGAACTTACTCTGAGAAACCTATTTAGATCCTAAAATTAAAAATAGTTATGAAGTTGATTCAGATCTTAGGCTTCATAATAGACAATCTCTTCTTTATTGTATAGAGAAGAATGAACATTTTGATTTAATCTGAATGTTAGGATGAAATTTTTATGTTTAAGGGCAATGTTTATTTAATATATACTAAATGATTTATAAAAATTTTGACATTACAATAGCATAAAAAGATTAAATAATAATAATAATAATAATAAAAATAATAATAATAATAATAATAATAGGTAATAATAGGCCGGAAATCCGGGCTTTTTCCAATTCTCTTATTCCGGCCGAAGATCTCTTCTCTCTCCAGCCAGAGTTTTGTGCGGCCCTAATTACTTTTAAATAATAAAAATTAAAAACTTTTATTGCCTTGAAGGATAGGAGACAAAATAATAAAAAATAAATTTGTAAATATAACATTTATTTTATGAAAAATATACTCTAAATTTTTTTTTCCTTTGGGACTAGAACAACAGCAAGAAACTAAAACCACCATTTTTTAAGTTTTCAAAATTAGAAAAAAATGTTGTTAGAAAATAAGATTAAACCTTTGAAAACTCTAAAATTAAAAAGGAGTGTGGATGTAAAAACTCATTCACCAATATATATATATATATATATATATATATATATATATATATATATATATATATATATATATATATATATATATATATATATATATATATATATATATATATATATATATATATATATATATATATATATATATATATATATATATATATATATATATATATATATATATATATATGAAGCTCAATATTGGAAATTAGAATTGTTTTGACATATTTTTATTTACCCTAAAAAAAGTATAATTTCAGTTAAAAAAATTGCTTTTGCTAAAAAACTCCTTGTATATTGCACTTGACCATATATATATATATATATATATATATATATATATATATATATATATATATATATATATATATATATATATATATATATATATATATATATATATATATATATATATATATAGACAGACAAATTATTAAGGTCTACTAACTCTCTCGCAGACCGAATACATTAAACATCAATGTTTAAAGTTTGCTATAGGGGAATCGAACCCGGGCCCTATAGCACAAAAGCATAGCGTTTTACCACTACGCTGCTGGCGGTTGAACCGCCAGCAGCGTAGTGGTAAAACGCTATGCTTTTGTGCTATAGGGCCCGGGTTCGATTCCCCTATAGCAAACTTTAAACATTGATGTTTAATATATATTATATATATATATTATATATATATATATATATATATATATATATATATATATATATATATATATATATTATATATAATGTAAATATTTTAACCTTTTTTAAAAATTACATGTTTTTGGAAATATATATTTTAATTTATAATATTAATTAATAAATTTCGTTAGAATTTGCTTTCCCTTTTCCATCTTTTCTATAGAAACTCCCTTCTCTTTTTTCTATCTTTTTAAAAATAGCATTCATTATTATTTTTCTTCTATGTATATATATATATATATATATATATATATATATATATATATATATATATAATATATATATATATATATATATATATATATATATATATATATATATATATATATATATATATATATATATATATATATATATATATATATATATATATATATATATATATATATATATATATATATATATATATATATATATATATATATATATATATATATATATATATATATATATATATATATATATATATATATATATATATATATATATATGCTGTTTACCGTGGCTCAAACGGTAAAGTGATTGACTCACGTGCTTGAGGGCGCCGGTTCGATCCCACTTCGGGATCCTAGGTATATACTACCTAGAAAAGTTCCTCTCCTCGAATAGGGCAATGCCGTGAGATGTGAACTTTATATATATATATATATATATATATATATATATATATATATATATATATATATATATATATATATATATATATATATATATATATATATATATATATATATATATATATATATATATATAATATATATATATATATATATAAAATAAATATAATATATATATATATATATATATATATATATATATATATATATATATATATATATATATATATATATATATATATATATATATATATATATATATATATATATATATATTACGTAGTATATCAGCAATTGATTTGTTCCTAGGGAACCGCAATTTAATAAGGAACAAGAAGACGAGAAACGGTGATGAAAGCATTTTAATTTGGATTGGACGTTTCGGGTTTGACTTTACCCATCATCAGCAAAAATTAAAATTCTGGGACAAATAAATACAATTATTATATTAGAACAAAAACAAATAAAAAAGCTAAAAATATTTAAAAAAAAAATAAGTGAAAACACAGTAAAACATAACTCACAATAACAAGCAACGAAAAATTAAAGCGACTACATCCGAGAAGATTTAAAAACAATGTGAAATAAAAACACAGAGGACAAAGTTAGAGTATAAAATATGTAGTTGGTTGGTGAAATGTAAAGTAATCAGTAATAATAATAATAATAATAGTAATAACAATAATCATAACAATAACGATAATAATGATAAAAATGACAATAATAATGATAAAAATGACAATAATAATTAAAATAATTACAATTAAAATAATGACAATAATAATTAAAATAGTGACAATAATAATTAAAATAATGACAATAATGATTAAAATAATGACAATGACTAAAATAATGACAATAATGACTAAAATAATGACAATAATGATAAATAATGACAATGATTAAAATAATGACAATGATTAAAATAATGACAATGATTAAAATAATGACAATGATTAAATAATGACAATTAAAATAATGACAATAATTAAAATAATGACAATAATAATTAAAATAATGACAATAATAATTAAAATAAAAATAATAATTAAAATAATAATAATTAAAATAATAATAATAATAATTAAAATACAAATATTAAAAATAATAATAATAATAATAAATAAAAACATTAGATATAGTAAACGTTAAAATAAAAAAAGCGGAATTGAAGACAGGTCTTTATTCGGTTCTGGTTTAAGTTCCCGAATATATAGGCTCTCCAGTATTCTCCTACTCAAGGAATCATTTGCAGAGGCTAGAATTTCAAATTTCTCCCGCGAGACACTGTTTCATATCCAGACTGTGTGTTCGGATAGATGAAGATTCAGGTGTCGTAAGAGGCAAGTTAGTACGATAAGACAGGCCCAGGTGCTTCGAGATGCGCAAGTTGAGTTGTAGGCCAGTTTGGCCTATGTAGCGGGCATTGCAGTCTGCACACGTAAATTGATAAACCAACGACGATCTCAAATCTAGCGGGATAGTATCTTTAAGTTTAAAAAAATTTGAAATTTTAAAACCATTCACTGGTGTAAAAATCTACTGGACGGCCGGAAAAGTCTTTTGTAATGTAGGGCTTAAAACCATTACCCTAAAAAGCTTTCATAATATATATATATATATATATATTATATATATATATATATATATATATATATATATATTATATATATATATATATATATATATATATATATATATATATATATATATATATATATATATATATATAAATGGGTGTTGACTTAAATTCGAATTTCCCTCTTTTTAATATTATATAAAATCTCGAACACTTTGAAGAGAAAAATAGAAGTAAATAATGAAAAATTTATTTGAATATTTCTATTTCATATTCTCCTTTTTTTTAAAAAAAAAAGATGAAATAAAATAAAATAAAATAAAAATCTTTTATTCATTTTCTCCATCAAACTAGAAAGGTTGAAATGTAATCGTACCGATTATTTTATTTTATTTTATTTTTTCTTTTCATTTAAAAAAATAAAAAAATAAAAAAAATTAAAACATTCTTTTTTCAAAAACAGAAAATGGAAAAAAAAATTTTAAATATGAAAATCATTTTAATGTGAATTATTTTTAGTATTTCTTATTTTGATTTTTGAATATATATATATATATATATATATATATATATATATATATATATATATATATATATATATATATATATATATATATATATATATATATATATATATATATATATATATATATATATATATATATATATATATATATCGTTTTATTTTTTAATTTTCTTTCACTTTTATAACTAAATTGAATGGACAATCTTAATTAATTTATAATCTGTAAAATTTAATGAATTTAAAACATTGTTAGAAAAAGCAAATATTTTAATTAAGAGAAAATATGTATTATGGGTTTCCTAAAATGATATTTTATATATATATATATATATATATATATATATATATATATATATATATATATATATATAATATATATATATATATATATATATATATATTGTTAAAGATTAATGGCTTACCTTTGATAAAATATTCTTGCAAAT
>SEYY01003521.1:107500-110000 GCA_009176605.1 Armadillidium nasatum
ATGTTCACCACCGCCAATGGCTTTCATCTAGTTCTCAAGACCCAGCTGGTGAACTCGCCTTCCAATTTTCTATCTGGAACAACCTTGAGCAATTTGTGCATCTCCCTACCCGCATCCCTGATCGCCTTGGTGATGAACCCAACATTCTTGATCTTTTCCTAACTTCTTATCCTTCTCCTTACACTGTTAAACTCTTTCCTCCTCTGGGTTCATCCGATCACCTACTTGTCTCTGTATCTTGTCCTGTCTCTTCAAGTCTTCCTCAAGAACAGCCCCCGCCTTCGGCGAGGACACGTTTCTGGAATTTCGGTGCCACTAACTAGTCTGACTTGCGGTTGTACTTCTCTGATTTTCCATGGAATGATTACTGTTTCCGTGGGAGGGTCCCTCTGAGTGTGC
This sequence comes from Armadillidium nasatum, assembly GCA_009176605.1. Classification (NCBI taxonomy): domain Eukaryota; kingdom Metazoa; phylum Arthropoda; class Malacostraca; order Isopoda; family Armadillidiidae; genus Armadillidium; species Armadillidium nasatum. Next base: position 107,900 of record SEYY01003521.1, read on the forward strand.
AGAGTGCATAATCGAGGTGATTCTCTCTGTCATGGAGGCGTACATTCCATATTCTTTCCCTTCCATTAAACCTAATAAACCTTGGTTTAACTCTGCTTGTTCTCGTGCTATCCGCCGCAGGGATGCTGCCTTCAGGGACTACCGTCGTCTTCAAACTACAGAAACTCATGTAACTTATATTTCATCCCGGAATCGTGTAAAATCTATTCTTCCTAACACTAAAACTCCTTTCTCCGTTTAAAATGCAACAATCTTTCTGGCTCTACTTCCTAACGCCCTTTCTGGCATTTTGCCATAAATGTCAACTCTAACTTTGCTTCTTCCTCTTTCCCTCCTTTAGTATCTTCTGACGGTACAACTGCCGTTTTGCCTTCCTCTAAAGCTGAACTCTTAGCTCAAACTTTTGCTTCTAATTCAACCTTAGACGATTCCGGAGCTGTTCCCACTCCTCCAACTCCCTCAAACTCATTTATGCCTAAAATTATAATTTCTTCTAAAGACGTCATTTCTGCTCTCTCTGAACTTGACACTAAGAAGGCGTACGGTTCTGATGGTATCCCTCCTGTGGTTCTCAAAACTTGTGCTTTTTCGTCTATGTCTTTCTACTTCAACCTTCCCTTCTTGCTGGAAACGTGCGCTCATTCAGCCTTTGCCGAAAAAGGGAGACCCTTCTCAACCCTCCTACTATAGTCCCATTTCTTTAACCTCCGTTCTTTCTAAAGTTTTCGAATCTATCCTTAACAGGAAGATTTGGAAACATCTCAATTCTTCTAATCTTATCTCTGATCGCCAGTATGGCTTTCGTAAGAAACGCTCTACTGGTGATCTCCTTTCCCTTCTCTCTGACTCTTGGTCCTCCGCCCTTCGGCATTTCGGTGAATCTTTTGCTGTTGCGCTAGACATATCGAAAGCTTTCGATAGAGTCTGGCACAAATCTTTGATTTCCAAACTTTCCTCTTTCGGAATCTATCCTTCTCTCTGTGATCTTCTCTCCTTTCCGGTCGTTCTATAGCAGCAGTTGTAGACGGCCATCGTTCATACTTTAAATCTATTAATAGTAGTGTTCCTCAAAGATCTGTCCTATCCCCAACACTTTTTCTACTTTTCATTAATAACCTTCTCTCTATTACTTCATCTCCTATCCCCTCCTATGCTGATGACTCCACCCTTCATTACTCTTTCCAATTTGAAAGGCGCCCTTCTCAACAACAGTTACTAGACGCAAGAAGGGTTGCCTTGGAGCAGCTGACCTCTGATCTATCTCGTATTTCAAATTGGGGCAGAGAGAATATGGTTGTTTTCAATGCCTCAAAAACTCAATTCCTCTATCTTTCTACTCGACACAATCTTCCACACAATTATGATATCTTCTTCGAAAACACTCAACTCAGACCTTCATCTGTTTTTAATATTCTTGGTGTTCCTTTTTCTCGTGATCTTTCTTGGAAAGATCACATTACCTCTCTTTCTAAACAAGCTTCTAAGAGGTTGGGTGTTCTGAGAGGCCTTCAGTATTTCTTCACCCACCCCAGTTGCTTGCTCTGTATAGGGTTGTTGTTCGCCCCTGTATGAAGTATGCGTCACACATCTGTGGTGGTTCCACTCATACAGTTCTTCTTGAGAAGGTGGAGTCTAGGGCTTTTCGTCTTATCAACTTCCTGCTCTCACTAATTCTCTCCAGTCTCTTTCAGTTCGTCAAATTGTTGCGTCACTCTCTCTATACTATCGCTATTACAATGGACACTGCTCTTCTGAACTCTCTCGTCGCATACCTCCTCCACTGAGGAGGGCACGACTCGACTTTCTACACAGTCTCATCCTTTCTCTGTCCAACTCTCCGACCCCAGACTTAACCGCTATGCTCTGTCCTACATGTACTCTACTGGTAAAGTCTGGAACACACTCCCTTCTTCTATTTTCCAAACTTCCTAATGAACTTTCACACTTCAAACGTCGTGTATCAGGTTACGTCGGCCTTTGATTTGACCAGGATCCCGTCTTCCCCCCAAACTCAGGTGGAAATGTAGTAGGCCTCTGGCCTTTGCCCACCAGAGGTGAATATATATATATATATATATATATATATATATATATATTATAT
>SEYY01003522.1:2500-5000 GCA_009176605.1 Armadillidium nasatum
ATATATATATATATATAAATAATGCAATAATCTTTCTTGTTCCTCTTCCTCTCGCCCTTTCTGGCATTTTGTAAAACATGAGAATTCCAGTGCCTCTTTCTCTTTCCCTAATCTAGTTTCTTCTGATAGGCACAACTGCCAGTTTGTCTTCTACTAAAGCTGAACTCTTTGCTCAGAATTTTGCCTCTAGCTCTACCTTACACGATTCCGGAGCTATTCCTCCTCCTTCAACCCTCCAACTCATTTATGCCTAACAATTGTAATTTCTTCTAAAGATGTCATTTTTGCTCTCTCTGAGCTTAACCCTAAGAAGGCGTATGGTCCTGATGAAATTCTTCCTGCGGTTCTCAAAACTTGTGCTTCCGAGCTTGCTCCCTGCCTTGGTGAACTATTTCGTCTCTCCCTCTCTTTCCACTTCGACCTCTCCTTCTTGCTGGAAACTTGCGCTTCATTCAGCCTATGCCAAGAAGGGGGACCCCTCTTAACCTTCTAATAACCGACCCATTTCTTTAGTCTCCGTTCTTTCTAAAGTTTTCGAATCTATCCTTAACTGGAAGGTTTGGAAACATCTTAATTCTTCTAATCTTATCTCTGATCTTCAGTATGGCTTTCGTAAAGAGCGTTCCACTGGTGATCTTCTTTCCCTTTTTCTGAATCTTGGTCCTCCGCTCTTCGGTTTCGGTGAATCTTTTTGCTGTGGCTATACATATCGAAATTTGGACTGGCAAAGCTTTGATTTCCAAACTTCCCTCTTTCGGAATCTATCCTTCTCTCTGTGACCTTCTTCCTGATTTCCTTTCCAGGTCGTTCTTTAGCAGCTGTTGTAGACAGCCACCGTTCTTCCTATAAATCTATATAATAGTGGTGTTCCTAAGGATCTGTCCTATCCCAACACTCTTTTTCCAAATTTTTATTAAAAGACCTTCTCTCTATTACTTCGTCTCCTATCCACTCCTATGCCGATGAACCACCCTCCATTACTCCTTTCAATTTGAAAGACGCCCCTCCCAACAACAGTAAATTGATGCAAGAAGGGATGGCCTTGGAGCAACTGACCTCTGATCTTTCTCGTATTTCAAATTGGGGCAGAGAAAACATGGTCGTTTTCAATGTCTCAAAAACTCAATTCCTCATCTCTCTACTCGACAGAATCTTCTACACAATTATGACATCTTTCGAAACACTTAAATCAAACCTTCATCTGTTCTCAAAATTAACGGTGTTTCTTTTTTTCTCTATTCTTGGAAAATCACATTACTTCTCTTTCTAAACAAGCTTCTAAGAAGTTGAGAGTTTTGAGGTGCCTTCGCGATCTTTTTACGCCACCACAGTTGCTTGTTTTATAGGGGTGTTGTTCGTCCCTGCATGAAGTACGCCTCACACATTTGGGGTGGATCCACACATACAGCTCTTCTCGAAAAGGTGGAGTCTAGGGCTTTTCTTCTAATAAACTATTTTGCTCTTACTAACTCTTTCCAATCTTTTATTCCCGTCGGACTGTTGGGTCACTCTCTCTATACTATACAGCGGACACTGCTCTTCTGAACTCTCACGTAGCATACCATCTCCATTGAGAAGGGCTCGTGCGACACGACTTTCTACACAGTCTCATCCTTTCTCTGTCCAACTCTCCGACCCCATACTGAACCGCTATGCACAATCTTATAAGTACCTTACTGGTAAAGTCCGGAACACACTCCCTTTATCTGTTTTCCCAACTTCCTTTGACTTGCACACTTTTAAACGCCGGGTATCGGGTCACGTCGGAGATTAGGGATCAGATTTCCGACTATTCCCCAACTCTGGGAGAAATTGGTAGGCCTCCTGCCTTTGCCCACTGGAGGAAACATTATATATATATATATATATATATATATATATATATATATATATATATATATATATATATATATATATATATATATATATATATATATATATATATATATATATATATATATATATATATATATATATATATATATATATATATATATATATATATATATATATATATATATATATATATATATATATATATATATATATATATATATATAAGAACAAAAATAATAATAATAATAAAATACTTCCCCACCATCCTGCAAACAAAATCTTAAAAAATAATATAATAAAACTAAAAAATTTCTACGAGCGAAACATCAAAACAATTTAGTTATTTCACAACAAAATGAATATTATTCAATAAATAGTTCGTTATCGCTATCAAACAGTTCGATTTTGTGTGTTTCTAATGTGAACACACGTACAAACAAATAATAATAATAATTAAAAAAAAAAATCCATAAAAAAAAAAAAAAAAAAAAAAAAAAAAAAAAAGATTCTGGATTGTAGTTTTTAATAAATGTCACCTCACTTTGTGAAGCGCTGGATTAGAGAACTATAGAGTGTTTCAATATATATATATATATATATATATATATATATATATATATATATATATATATATATATATATATATATATATATATATATATAT
>SEYY01003522.1:27500-45830 GCA_009176605.1 Armadillidium nasatum
AAAGATCACTATAAAATGAAATACTAAAAATATTAAGAAAAAGCAAAAGCTTTAGTTTACTTTCAAAGAAGATGCTATTTACAGTTTTGTAGAAGATGTTGTCCAGTAGATAGATAGATGAAGAAACTGACTTTTTAAGTCATTGAAAAATAACGATGGTTTCTGCGTCCAAACTCAAGATGCTAAAATGACAAGAGGTCAGCTGCTACAAGGTCAACCTCCTAGCTGTGGTTATTTGAAGTCGAGTGGGACGCCTTTCTATTGAAAGGAGTAATGAAGGGTGGAATTATCAGCGTTAGACTTCATAGGGGATGAAGTGGCTGATAGAAGATCATTAATGAAAAGTTAAAAAAAAAAAAAAAAAAAAGAGTTGGAGATATGGCAAAACCTTGAGGAACGCCACTGTTAAAAGATTTAAAAGATAAGCGGTGGCCATTTACAACTGCTGCTATAGAATGACCAAAATTGAAATCAGAGAGAAAGATATACACCGAAAGAGAGAAACTGAAATAATAATTCAAAGAAAATCAAATAAAGTAAGGCAGCAAGTTAGACCATTTAGCGGCACCAAAGTGCTTAAAACTGAAGAAATTGAACAGGGTACGGGGATGAGATGATCGAAGGAACCCAAAGGTTGAAAGAATTTGACACCATAAAGAGAAATATTGAAAGAAGAAAAGTTCCTGTTTGTCGGCTCATCTTGAAGGCAATTAGTGAAACAGGTAGAAGAGCTACTACATCTTCTCAAGGTATATAAGAATATAGAATCTGGTAACATGTTTAACAGCTAAATCTTGAGAAACAGAGAAAATCCAATGGCTATGGTGAACACTGGAATCACAGAGAATGATGATATCAGAAAAATGGAAAGGCTAGAGAATGAGAAATATTTTTCGATAATACATTGCCGAAGAACATAGGGTGGTCAGTAGAATTAGGAGATAAATAAACAGAACAAATTAATTTAGTAGTAGATTGGTAAAAGGACCGAAGCCATAAGGAAGAAATTCAGAAAATTTCAAATAAATGGTACTGGAATAAAGAACGTTCTTAAGAATAACATTCACACAACATTCGTCTTTTAGCTGAGAAATGAAGAAAAATGTGGGAGAGAACAGGTTACAGTTTCCTGTCGACGATCTCAGAAATTTCGAGTCTCAGTTATGAACAAGAAGTGAAGCTTAGCAGAAGGATGGTAGTGTTCAAATAAGTACAAATTAGAATAAAGATCACGTATGTTTTCGAGATTAATTAAGAAAACCCAAAGAAAAACCATCTACTAAAAAAAAAAAAAGAAAAAACAAAACAGGTAATTCCGTGACTATATATGTTACTTTTCAAAAAAAAAAGTTTTAAAACAGTATGTGATTGTATAATTTGTGCGTTTGGTTTATTAAAAAGACGTCCTACTGGGAAAGCTTATGGACATACCTGTGAAGGAAGGAAATATGTGAATGTAACTTGAAGGGGAGGAATCGTTAAGCATAAGAGAATAGAAGGATATCCACAGTGGTCAATGAGGGTAATTTTATCGTTACGGACGGCTTCAACGTTCCTCTTACTCTCTCTCTCTCTCTCTCTCTCTCTCTCTCTCTCTCTCTCTATACTATATATATATATATATATATATATATATATATATATATATATATATATATATATATATATATATATATATATATATATATATATATATATATATATATATATATATATATATATATAACAGTTTACATGAAAAACATTTTGAGCTGAATATTATTCGCATAAAAATCTTCGCCAGCCAGAAAAGATATTAATAAAATGTTTTATGGTAGTAAAACTGAAAATACAAGTAACTCATATTTAAAAATATTTCTTTTTATAAATAAAAACATACAAATTATAAAAATATAAATATAAAGTATATATTATATATATTATATATAGTATAATATATATATATATATATATATATATATATATATATATATATATATATATATATATATATATATATAGTATATATATATATATATATATAATATATATATATATATATATTTTCTATATATATATATATTTCTATAAAAAAAAATAATAAAAATATATATATATAATATATATATATATATATATATATATATATATATATATATATATATATATATATATATATATATATATATATATATATATATATATCCCAGAATTAAAGTGAGCCAATACCATATTTTGCAACATTTTGCACTAGCAGTGTCCATGGTAGAGTAAAAATTATATTTTATGTGTAATTGTGAATCAAGTTTATAGTTCAATTTTAATGTTAAATTAAGTTCAATATTAATTAATTAAGTTCAATATTAATTTTAACTCTGAACGCTTCGTATATATATATATATATATATATATTATATATATATATATATATATATATATATATATATATATATATATATATATATATATATATATATATATATATATATATAATATATATATATATATATATTATTTATTAAAAAAAAATAATTACTTTTAAATCATCTCAATTAACATATGCTAAATAACTAGATAGTTTCAAATTCTATATGAATTTTCAAATTCATATAGATTTATTTATTTTTTTTTATTTATTTATTTATTTATTCTTTTTTGTGATAAGGCTAATATTCTCACCTATCATTCTCTTGTAAGAAAATGTTTGTACATCTGAATAGTAATTTGAGTAGAATTCATTTAATTGTTATTTGAGTAGATCTCATTTGATTGTAATTTGAGTAGATTTCATTTAATAGTAATTTTAGTAGATTTAATTTAATTGTAATTTGAGTAGATTTAATTTAATAGTATTTTGAGTAGATTTCATTTAATAGTAATTTGAGTAGATTTCATTTAATAGTAATTTGAGTAGATTTCAATTAATTGTAATTTGAGTAAATTTCATTTAATAGTAATTTGAGTAGATTTCATTTAATAGTAATTTGAGTAGATTTCATTTAATAGTAATTTGAGTAGATTTCATTTAATAGTAATTTGAGTAGATTTCGTTTAATAGTAATTTGAGTAGATTTCATTTAATAGTAATTTGAGTAGATTTCATTTAATAGTAATTTGAGTAGATTTCATTTAATAGTAATTTGAGTAGATTTCATTTAATAGTAATTTGAGTAGATTTCATTTAATAGTAATTTGAGTAGATTTCATTTAATAGCAATTTGAGTTGATTTCATTTAATGATACTTATAATTTAAGTAGATTTCATTTAACAGTAATTTGAGTAGATTTCATTTAATAGTAATTTGAGTAGATTTAATTTAATAGTAATTTGAGTAGATTTCATTTAATAGTAATTTGAGTAGATTTCATTTAATAGCAATTTGAGTTGATTTCATTTAATGATACTTATAATTTAAGTAGATTTCATTAAACAGTAATTTGAGTAGATTTCATTTAATAGTAATTTGAGTAGATTTAATTTAATAGTAATTTGAGTAGATTTCATTTAATAGTAATTTGAGTAGATTTAATTTAATAGTAATTTGAGTAGATTTCGTTTAATAGTAATTTGAGTAGATTTAATTTAATAGTAATTTGAGTAGATTTCATTTAATAGTAATTTGAATAGATTTCATTTTCCCTAAGAGGCTTTTAATGTTATTTATTTATTTTATCTTTATATTTTAATTAAGTTCTCAACGCATCGGTTTTTGTTCCCTTATGGAGGGAGGGAACTCTATTAAGGAAGTCGAGTCAGGGACCCCGACACACAATCTCTCTACCCTTTCGCATACGCTATGCTGGATATTTTTTTATTATTATTATTATTATTATTATTATTATTATTATTATTATTATTATTATTATTATTATTATTATTATTATTATTATTATTATTATTGTTATCTATATATAATTAATATTATTCTTTCCATTGTTTTTAGTCCGTTCATTATAACATGGGATCATGTCATTTGGCAAAACCAATATTAAGTTGCTTCACACACAAAAAAATGTATATTTTTAATGTAATATATATATATATATATATATATATATATATATATATATATATATATATATATATATATATATATATATATATATATATATATATATATAATATATATATATATATATATATATATATATATATACTTATATTATATAATATAAATAATAATAATAAATATTTCAAAAAAAAAGTTATATATATATATATATATATATATATATATATATATATATATATATAATATATATATATATATATATATATATATATATATATATATATATATAATATATATATATATTTAGGGGTGGACCGGATAGTAATTTTTTACTATCCGCGGATGCGGATGCGGTTGCGGATATTCAATTGCGGATATCCGCAGATGCGGATGCGGATGCGGATAGTTTAATTTTTTATGAGTTTTTGCCATAGATTCTTGGAATTTTAAATATAATATCCAGAATCTATGTTACCAAGGTGTGGGACGAGGACCCAACTCTTGAACACCCCACCAACCTCTTTCCCCAACCTCCACCCAGTTGGAAAAAGGTTTTATATATATATATATATTATATATATATATTATATATATATATATATATATATTATATATATATATATATATATATATATATATATATATATATATAGTAATTCAGTATTACCTTCACACTTCACAGTTTCACATATTCCATTTGAAGTTAATAATTGGTAAGTTATTTTTTTAGAAATAAAAGCTTTTGGGGCTCTTTCAGGTGAAAGTTTGGTTCGCTTTTCGTCGTAAATGAGGCCTTCTCCACTGAAAAGACACTCACTAGCAACACTAGTTGAAGGACATGCTAAATAAGTCCTTGCCAGCTCAGCAAGAAAAGGAAAACTTTTGCAATTATCTCTCCACCAAACCAGTTGGTCTTTATCTGCCTCCAAACGTGGGAGTTTCAGATAATTTTCAATAATCGATATTGTATCCTTTGACACTTCTGACTGTGATTCTTCATTGCTGCTGGAAGCTAGAAGATCTTTCATTGATTTAGCAATGCTTAAGCTAACAGATTTTGTTTCTTTTGTATCTGACAGCTTTTGCTTTTTCTTGAAAGGCGTTATTTTAGCTGTTTCTATCATCTCATCGCATAAGCATCCTAATTTGATTTTAACATTCTGAGAAACAAGTGGTTTAAAAAAAAATTTTTTGTACCTAGGATCTAAAAAGGTTGCAATTGTATAAGCATCATCCTTTTCCAGGTTTTCAAATCTGTCGTTCATCTCCTTCATTAATGTTTCAGTCATCCTTGAAACTCCCTTAGACTTAATAACATTTGTTAACACAACTTTCAATGTTGAAACAAGTGGTATCACATCTGACAAACATGATTCAGCTGAACTTATAGTCTTTGTTAATTCTTCAAAAGGCTTAAGGATATTAATACAATTATTTAAAATGTCATTTTTGTCAGCTGTTAGAGGCTTTATTTTTGTGCTGCTTGAAGCATAAAGGCAAATGGCCTCATTAATTTCGCTCATCCTCTCAAGCATATGCAAACTACTATTCCAGCGTGTTTGAATATATATGCATGACAGAAAGTGGACGAACATTTAATCTTGTTTGTATTTTCTTCAGCTCATTTTGGGCTACAACGGAGTGATTGAAATGCGTAGCAAATTAACCTACATTTGGTTATTAAATCGGATACACATTTTTGACTCATAATGGAATTTTTAACTACTATCTGAGTTTGGTGTGCAAAGCAATCTACATTTTTCACTCTTGCCAGAGAAAGTGCTTTTTTTTATATTTGTGCCCGAATCCCTGACTACGCAGTGCACTTCATTTAATGAAATCTTTCATTTTGTCAGCATCTTTTCAAATACAGTTTCAAGATAGTCGCCTGTATGGCGCTCAGAAAGATGGTTCTGCATTCAATACAAAGTTTTGCCTTTGAAAGTTTTTATCGATTGCATGATACGTAATTTTTTACTATCCGCGCATGCAGATGCGGTTGCGGATGCGGATGCGGATATCCGGTCCACCTCTAATATATATATATATATATATATATATATATATATATATATATATATATATATATATATATATATATATATATATATATATATATATATATATATATATATATATATATATATATAATACTTTTACAAACAGATCCTAAATCACATCCCCCCTCCTCCCCCCAATACCACAACAACCAAACATGTACACGCTCAACTAACACATTCATACTTGATCAACAGACCTCCAAACAACACACTAAACAACCCCCCCCCCCGAAATAAACCCCGACTTCAACAACCTCCCAAGACACTTACAAACCTCACTTGCAAGATTGAGATGCGGGCACCACCCAAACCTACAACATTACAAACACAAATTCAAAATAAACCAGGCAACATCTCCCACCTGTACTAGATGCGGAATGGCCCCGGAGACCGTGAAACACTTTCTATTACGCTGTCCTTCCAACTCTCGCTCCCAAAATCTTCTGGGGCATCACTTCTTTGAAGGATCTCTGGACGAGACCGACTGCGGCAGGAAGCTTCATTAGCGAAGTGTGGCCGCCTCAACATGGGGTGGTCAGGGGGTGAGAAGGTAAAAAAAAAAATTATATATATATATATATATATATATATATATATATATATATATATATATATATATATATATATATATATATATATATATATATATATATATATATATATATATATATATATATATATATATATATATATATATATATATATATATATATATATATATATATATATATATATATATATATATATATATATATAATATATATATATATATATATATATATATATATATATATATATATATATATATATATATATATATATATATATATATTATATATATATATATATATATATATATATATATATATATATATATATATATATATATATATATATATAGTATATATATATATATATATATATATATATATATATATATATATATATATATATATATATATATATATATATTATATCTTCATTTGATTTTAGATCTTCATCAAATTTTCGATCTTCATCAAATTTTCGATCTTCATCAAATTTTCGATCTTCATCCAATTTTCGATCTTCATTTGATTTTCGATCTTCATCTAATTTTCGATCTTCATTTGATTTTCGATCTTCATTTGATTTTCGATCTTCATCTAATTTTCGATCTTCATCAAATTTTAGATTTTATTAAATTTTCGATCTTCATCGATTTTAGATATTTATCCAATTTTCGATTTTCATTAAATTTTCGATCTTCATCAAATTATCGATCTTCATTTGATTTTCGATCTTAATCTAATTTTCGATCTTCATTTGATTTTAGATCTTCAAACAAGACCATAAGCGTATCCCGTAGGGATGCGCCATTGGTCTTATTATTATTATTATTATTATTATTATTATTATTATTATTATTATTATTATTATTATTATTGTACCTCTTAATATTAATTCTTTCTCAACAATAGTTCCATATAACCCTAAGAGTAACTATCTAGCACTTTAATGAAGTATCTGACGTGACTCTGAAAACGCTTCTGCTCCTGCCTACAAGATAGGGGCAGTAATGGCTAATGGGACGAACAGGTTTATTCCTTTACCATCTAAATCATTCCATCTTCAAAATCCATAGTTCGATTCAGAATGTTCTTGAACCATTCAGGAGTGAGACAGTGCATATCGGGGTGGATAAATTTTCATTCTCTTGCAACCCTTCTTAATTTTTATTCAGCTGGGAATCATTGTTGGGACACTAATGGACGAACAAAGTGGATTTTCATTAAACGAAAGTGAGTTGACATTTTAATTACTCATACTAACAAATCATTCTTTTCTGTCTCCAAAAAAATACATCTATGGTTCTCTTACTAATACTTCAACTGAAAAGGCTTATCATTTTGACTTTCTGTTTTCCTCTAATTTAGACCTAGACAACTCTAGCAATCTTACTCCTACTAATCTCAAATGTCTATACCTTTACTTATAATTAAATTTGATATGAAGGGTGAACTCCTGAAATATGTCAATATAAAGAGGGCAAAGGGTCAGTATGGATTTTCTCACTGAGTTGTGAGGGACTGTGTTCTGAACTTGTGCTGGTCCTTATTCAATATAATACTCTCTGTGTCTAAATTCTATCACTTTACCTCCGTGTTTGAAGCAAGTATATGTCCAACCTATTCTAAAGAAAAGAAATCGCTTTGATGGTCCTATCTTCCAATAGCTCTCCCATGTATTTTATTTAAGATCTTTGAAACTCTCCTCTATCTCATTTTTTGGATCATGTGGAATGCATTTCATTCTTTTCGATTATCATTATGAATACCTAGAAAATGTTGGATAATATGCGTTGTAGTTCTCCAAGCTTCCTCCTACCTTTGGATTTGCTCCTCCTCTTGCCATACTTTTGTCTTTCTTTCAAATATATATATAGTGAAACATCTTTTTCCTTTCCAGTCAGTAGTTGTGTTATTCAGGGTTCTGTTTGATCTCGTACTTTTTCTCTATTTTTCATTCCTGAACTTCTCAGCTGCTCATTTAACTCTATTCTTTCAAATACCGATAACTCGACCCTTTATTTTTCTATTCACCTCAAATCTCTTCCCTCTTCTGCATCTAGAGATTCGGCTAGTCTAAATCTTTTCGATTATTTTTTTCCTGATCTTAATAGAGTTTCCCAGAGTGGGCATCTCAACCCTTTGAACTTTAACTTTTAAAAACGTAACTTCAAGAAATCTCTCTCTCAAAGATCTCTCCTAGCATTCCTATCTCCTTCGATGGTTCTCGCATCTCTACTTTTGACAATATAAACATTCTTGACCTTAAAATAAAAAAAATGCCTTGGAAACCACATATCTCAACGGTTGAAGGGGTGATCCCAAAAAAGATAGAAGTTCTGTTTAAAGTATCTGATTCTTTTTCTCTTCTGAGTTGCTCCAACTATACAAGAGTCTCATCCTCCATTGTATGGAGTAATGCTTTATATCTGGGGTATCTGGAGTGACTCGGGTTTTGTTTATAGAGTCAAAACCAAAAAGACTTATAAACTATTACGTACTTTCTGACTCATTTAAATCTTCTATCTTTGCGACGACTTGATATATATATATATATATATATATATATATATATATATATATATATATATATATATATATATATATATATATATATATATATATATATATATATATATATATATATATATATATATATATATATATATATATATATATATATATATATATATATATATATATATATATATATATATATATATATATATATATATATATATATATATATATATATATATATATATATATATATATATATATATATATATATATATATATATATATATATATATATATATATATATATATATATATATATATATATATATATATATATATATATATATATATATATATATATATATATATATATATATATATATATATATATATATATATATATATATATATACCTCTGGTGGGCAAAGGCCTGAGGCCTACTAAAGTTCCACCAGAGTTAGTGGGAAAGACGGAAGCCTGGTCATATTAAAGGCCGACGTGACCCGATACACGACGTTTGAAAGTGTGTAAATCATAGGAAGTTGGAAAAATAGAAGAAGGGAGTGTGTTCCAGACTTTACCAGTAGAGTATATGTATATATATATATATATATATATATATATATATATATATATATATATATATATATATATATATATATATATATATATATATTATTATTATCACTCTGGCTGGCCTACCAATATTCCACCAGAGTTAGGGGGAAAGTCGGGAACATGGTCTAATTAAAGGCAGACATGACCTGATACACTATATATATATATATATATATATATATATATATATATATATATATATATATATATATATATATATATATATATATATATATATATATATATATATATATATGTATGCATGCGCATGTACGTGTGAGTGTGTGTGTATATATATTATGATCACTCACAGAGGAAAAAAAAAATTTAAAAAAAAGAGAAAGGAAAAAAAATCTAAAAATGTAATAAAAATCAAAACCACTTTGTCTTGCTCAAAAATTTGGAATTGCAAAATTAGTTTCCTTTGATTTCGAAATAAGGGAAAAAGTTTTCCCATCAATATAAATGGCCTCAAAAAAAAAAAAAAAAAAAAAAAAAAAAAAAAAAAAAAAAAAAAAATTCTTGAAGATCCCCAATTGGAAAATATTCTATTCCATAAAAACCATTTATTCTTAATTTAAATCACAAGTTAATGTTAAATTGACTTAAAGGTCAATAAGAAGTTATTCTGACGGGGATGATTTGTTCTTTTGATGAGTTTGTCTGTCTGTCTGTCTGTCTGTCTGTCTGTCTATCTGTCTGTCTGTCTGTCTGTCTGTCTGTCTGTCTGTCTGTCTGCCTGTCCGTTTGTCTGTCTGCCTGTCTGTCTGTCTGTCTATCTGTCTGTCTGTCTGTCTGCCTGTCTGTCTGTCCGTCCGTCTGTCTGTTTGTCTCTCTGAGGTCTCTGTTGATGACGTTCCTTCTGTTCGTACTCTCATCGTTATTACAATTCTGTTACAGGTTACTTTATTTTTATCTTTAATTTTTAATAAATTTATTTAATGTTCCTTTGTGTGTTTGTATTTATTATGAAGGCAAGGTTTCAATTATTTATTTATTTTTAATTTGGTGGTTTTGATAAAATTCTCTCCCTAAAAAATAGTAACATTTTTTTTTTTTTCTCTTCGGAGAGTTTACGATCCGAAAATGTTGAATTTTATTTCACAACCGTAGTGGGGTATTGAGTAAAACATTATATTATTCATGCTGTAAAAACTAAACACTTGGTATAGTGAAAATGTAAATTAAAACAGGTGACATCTGTATTTCATACAAAGTACCATTTTAAAATTATTATTATTATTATTATTATTATTATTATTATTATTATTATTATTATTATTATTATTATTATTATTATTATTATTATTATTATTATTATTATTATTATTATTATTATTATTATTGTTATTATTATTATTATTATTATTATTATTATTATTATTATTGTTATTATTATTATTATCGTTATTATTATTATTATTATTATTATTATTATTATTATTATTATTATTATTATTATTATTATTATTATTATGATTTATTTAGAAAGCGAAAATTTCATAATAGACTTCTTAATCAATAGGAAAGAAAATAAATATAAACGCAATGAAACAACAAATATTTTCGTTTAGTTTATAAAATACTAATTAAAAAAAAAATTAAAAAAAAATTATATTCAATTTTAAATTCCGCATATAAAAAAAAATTTAATACAATAAAAAGAATTTATATTTTTTTAAAAATTTTTATTTCGTAAGATAATATGGAAGTTTAATTTAGCCTCAAAATGATGTTAATCATCTACGTCGCACATCAAAAATAAACTTGTATTTTATATAGATCTTCTCTCTAAAGTTTAGCAAGCTCTAAAAGTATTAGAAAAATATCTACTTTCTTCAACATATAATTTATATCATACTGAAAAAAATATATTGAAGAATATATTAAAAACTGAAGTAAATATATTGATTACAGTATTAAAAGTTTAAAACTCTTAATTTTAAAATACGATAAAATTCCAAAAGATGATAAGAAATTGTAAAGAAAAATGAAGATTTTTCCATATTAATTCGAAAGCAAGAATGGTGTCAGTAATATGATGATAAAATTCCAAAGGATAACCCTGAAGATTTTCCTTATTCTTGATTGTAATATAAAATTCCAAAGGGTATTAAGGAATTATTATGAAGTTATAAGATTTTCATTCTTAGATCGAAAGCAAGAATGGTAACCGAAATATGAAAAAATTTCAAAGGAAAATAAGAGATTGTACAGAACCATGAAGATTTTCATTCTTAGATCGAAAGCAAGAAAGGCAATTGACTACATCTTCTACTGAAAGACAGAATAGAAATAAAGGAACTAAAAAAGGGTAAAAATAGAAAATCAAAAGAATGATATACTTAATCCCTATGACAAACTCATCGAATAAAATCTATTAAATTTATCTCAGATAAGCAACCGACTGTCACCAAAATTACTGTTAAAAGAACGAAGGGCGGCACCCTCCTGATATATCTTCAGTTTATTGTAGATCATTGAAATTTATTGGGAAGAGAGAAAATATAAAGTAAATCAAATATATATATTTTAAATTTACAATTGAGGAATTTGGGGGACGAAGAAAAAAAATATATATATATATATATATATATATATATATATATATATATATATATATATATATATATATATATATATATATATATATATATATATATATATATATATATATATATATATATATATATATATATATATATATATATATATATATATATATTATTATTATATATTTATATATATATTTATTATTTTTTTTTTTTTTTTTTTTTTTTTTTATTTTTATTATTATTAATTATTATTATTATTATTATATTATTATTATTATTATTATTATTATTATTATTATTATTATTATTATTATTATTATTAATTATTATTATTATCGTTCTTTTCATTTTTATTATTATTATAATGTATACATTAGTGTAACATAAGTGATCTATCAATAATATTGTACTATATTTTCTATTATAATTATTAATGCAAATGATATTATTACTACATCTTTTATTATTATTATTATTATTATTATTATTATTATTATTATTATTATTATTATTATTATTATTATTATTCCCATTTTTACCAATACTATTGATGTTTTTATAAATGTCTTCAATTTCATTCCTGTAATTGAAAATTAATTCTGGAACCAAACACTCTAAGTTTTATTACTGTATTATTATTATTATCATTATTATTATTGCTATTATTGTTATTAGAATTATTTTTACTATTATTTTTATTTTTACTATTATTATTATATTATTATTATTATTATTATTATTATTATTATTATTATTATTATTATTATTATTATTATTATTACCAGTGTTTTTGAAAATTCTTTTCAAGGTTTGATGTAGTTTTGTGGTTGGTAGGATTATTATTATCATTATCATCGTTGCTAATTTTACCATATTTTGTATTATAATATAATTAGCTTTATTACTATTATTTTTTATACTATATGCTTCATATTAGTCTTTTACTTTATTAATTAAACTCAAATAGTTATTTATCTATTAGAATGTTGAGATACAATGGAGACCAATGTGTATCCCCTTAGTGGCCCCTTCTAAGAGAACTGGACAGTCACAATATTATTATTTTTTGTAATTAATAGAATAGGACTTACTGTAATATTATAAACTAGTAAATGTGCCCTTTCTTAATCAAAATTTATAAATGTAATAAAATGAAATTATTATTATTATTATTATTATTATTATTATTATTATTATTATTATTATTATTATTATTATTATTATTATTATTATTATTATTATTATTATTATTATTATTATTATCATTATTATTATTATCATTATTATCATTATTATTATTATTATTATTATTATATATTATTATTATTATTATTATTATTATTATTATTATTATTATTATTATTATTATTATTATTATTATCATTATTATTATTATTATTATTATTATTATTATTATTAGTATTAGTATTATTCAGTTCCGTAATTCAATTTGGGCTGTCATATCTATCAGAAGTTATTACATTCTCTTGCAACGTACCATGTTTGCTTTTTGTTTTTGTTTTTTGGTTGGGGGGGGGAGGGGGTGTCAAAAGCTCTCACACGATAGGCTTTACATTTTATCAAGGAATCGAAATTCTTTAAATAGCATCTCGCTGATGGGTCGAATCACTGACATTCAGTGACCTTCGAAACAAGATCCTATCACAATCAAATTCTTTATTGATTTCCTAAAATACTTATTTAAAATACTATTATGGTGTGCCTTTATGTATAGGGAAATAGTACAGTATATTTTACTGTATGTTAAAGTATATTCTACAATGTAGTACAGTATATTCTAAAATATATAAAAGTATATTCTACAATATAGTACAGTATATTCCACAATATATTACAGTATGTTCTACAATATATTACAGTATATTCTACAATATAGTACAGTATATCCTACAATATATTACAGTATATTCTACAATATAGTACAGTATATTCCACAATATATTGCAGTATATTCTACAATATAGTACAGTATATTCTACAATATATTATAGTATATTCTACAATATATTACAGTATATTCTACAAATATATTATAGTATATTCTACAATATAGTACAGTATATTCTACAAATATATTACATTATATTATACAATATATTACAGTATATTCTACAATATATTACAGTATATTCTACAATATATTACAGTATATGCTACCATACAATATATTTAATATATCACTTCATATATTTCACTCAATATCACGACTTATTAGGAGGATTCTTTCCATCAGAGAGTCTTATAGTTATGAATCTACTATTACTGCTACTACTATTACTAATATTACTCCAACTACTACTGCTACTACAATTACAACTGTTATTGCCACTACTGCTACTAATGATACTATTATTACTATTATCAATGTCATTATTACAAATACCACTGCTACTATTACTAATACTATTACTACTGTTATTGCTACTATTACTACTACTACTGCTACTACTATCGCTTGTACATTTTTGAACGTGTCTGTTTATGGAAGTAATCTCAACTTTTATATTTAAAACTAAAATTATTATTATTACTATTATTATTATTATTATTATTATTATTTATTATTATTATTATTATTATTATTATTATTATTATTATTATTATTATTATTATTATTAAAACATTTAAGGACATTTACTGTTTAGAGCAGTTTGTACAAAGATAGCAGACTCATCAGGTGTATTAAATAAGTCACATAATATAAGTCAAAGTAAGCTTCTCAACAACAAATGCTAAAGTCACTTAAGTCACATAAGTGACAAGTCACTTATCACATAAGCAAATAAGATACATAAGTCACTTAAATCATAAAAGTCACTTAAATCACAGAAATCACTTAAATCATAAAAGTCACTTAAATGATATAAGCCATCTAAATCACATAAGTCACTTAAATCATATGTCACCCAAAAACATGTCACTTAAATCATACAAGTTACCTAAATCACATAAGTCATTTAAATCATATAAGCCACTTAAATCACATAAGTCACTTAAATCACATAAGTCATTTAAATCACAAAAGTCACTTAAATCATATAAGTCACCTAAATCACATATCACATAAGTCACTTAGATCACATAAGTCACTTAAGTCACACAACACATCTACAACAAATACTTAACAGACAAGCCTTGAGTGAACTGCTAAAGTCTTTGTTAGTCAGTGTTCTGTACTTCTGTAGCACTACTGCTATTACTACTACTGCTATATTACTACTATTGCTACTTCGACTACTTCTACTGCTATTAAGACTAATACTGCTACTTCTAGTGTGACTACTACACTAATATCACTTCTTGCCTTCACTTATCCAAAAGACCATTCTTTTAAGGCTTTCCCTCTATTATAGAAGCTTATTATTGCCTCTTATTATTAATACTACTATTATTACTACTACTGCTACTATTACGACTAATATTGGTACCATCAATGCTACTACTAGTAATACTACTACTACTTACACCATTATCACTTCTTTGCATTCGTTTATCCTAAAGGTCATACTTTTAAAGCTTTCTCTTTTTTTATAAAGAAGGTAATTACTGTCTCTTATTATTAATACTACTATTATTACTACTACTTCTACTATTACGACTAATATCACTACCACCACCACACACTACTACTACTACTACTACTACTGCACTATCACTTCTTTGCCTTCGACTTATCCTAAAGGTCATACTTTTAAAGCTTTCCCTCTATTTTTGAAGGCAATTATTATTCCATTTTTCATGCCCCATCTTTTGTCGCATTCTATCACTGTCTTTTCACGTCAAACTTCAACGCACCGAGAAAATTGGCATAAATTTAAAGCGGAAAGCGAAGAAATCGCTTCGTCTGTAATATGCATCTATCAAACGGAAATATTTTTAAATTATCGAAAAAAAAAAAAAAAAAAAAAAAAGAAAAAAAAGAAAAGCAGTTCACTTGAAATTGAGTATTAAAAAAAAAAAAAAAAAAAAAAAAAAAAAAAAAAAAAAAAAAAAAGTGTGACGTTTGATAAAAATGAATCAATTTAAAATTTTTTTTTCTTCTTTTTTTTTTCATTTTATTTTTTAAAATACGAAAAAGGAATTGATTCGAGAGTTCTTATGCAGTGAATAATCCTATTATTATTATTATTATTATTATTATTATTATTATTATTATTATTATTATTATTATTTATATTATTTATTTTATATTTTAAAAATCGATATTTTAAATATAAATATATATATATATATATATATATATATATATATATATATTATATATATATATATATATATATTATATATATATATATATATATATATATTATATATATATATATATATATATATATATATATATATAATATATATAAATAATATATGAATATAATAATAATAAAATAAACAAGCGACGAGAGGGTATTGAAAGATTAATTATAGAAAGATTAATTACTGAAAGATTAATTACTTGAAAGTAGGCGGGGCTAATAACTGAAAACAAATTCAAGGTTATATTTTGCTAAAGGCAAATTTCTTTTTCGTCTGTCTTGCTGTATATATATATATTTATACTGTGGTTCAGCACTTTGACCCTAGAGTTGAAGGCTGTGCTCATTCTTTCGATTACGCTTATTGTAAAGTCTGGTCCTCTCTTTCTCCTAATTTTCATACCTCCTCCTTCATATTACATTCTTAAAATGACGCACATTATAAGTACATGCATGTCAGTCGTTAATTTAGAAATGAATTTGAAGTTTCTCAAACTCTTAAATGCTTTATATATATATATATATATATTATAAATTTATATATTTTATATATATATATTTATATATATATATATATAATATAATATATATATATTATATATATATATATATTATAATATATATATTTTATATATATACTGTATATGTATATAAAGTTCAGTATATTTTTACACTATTTTATATTCAACAACGTAAAATATTCTTTAAAAATTTCACAGTAATTTTAGTTTTTTTTTTTTC
This sequence comes from Armadillidium nasatum, assembly GCA_009176605.1. Taxonomy (NCBI): domain Eukaryota; kingdom Metazoa; phylum Arthropoda; class Malacostraca; order Isopoda; family Armadillidiidae; genus Armadillidium; species Armadillidium nasatum. Next base: position 44,806 of record SEYY01003522.1, read on the forward strand.
ACACATTTTTTGTTCCTTTTATCACCTTCTTATTGTCTTCTATCACATTTTCACTCGTTTCCTCTTCTTCTTTTTCCTCTTACTCTTCATCTTCTTTTTATCTTTTGTTTTCTTCTTTTTCCAGTTACTCTTCATTTTTTTTTTTTACCTTTTTCTTCTTCTTATTCTTTTTTCTCTTACTCTTCTTCTTTTTCTTCTTCTTTTTCTTCTTCTAGCCTTTACTCCTACTCAGTCATAAAGTTAAAAGAGTAAATTGTTCTTCGGCTTCTTCTTCGTCGGAGAAGACCGAGGGCGCTCTAAAATTGGATGGCTTACATAATTCATATCTCGAAACGAGTCAATATAAAAACGTTTCTGAATATCTTTGAATCAGAAATGGACAAATCGATTTTCATTCTGTCCCCTCTGTTCTGTCCTTCTGTATAGATGGGACTATGTATATTTGTATGCATTTATGATGCGTGCTTATTGATGGGTGGATAGGAGAAGAAGATATTTAAGTTAGTATACAGTTCTCTCTGTCTTGTATTTCTGTATAGATGGGGCTATGTATATTTGTATGCATTCATGATGCCTACATATTGATGGGTGGATAGAAGAAGAAGATATTTAAGTTAGCGTATACCTCTCTCTGTTCTGTCCATCTGTATAGATGGGACTATGTATATTTGTAAATATTTATGATGTGTGGATAGAAAAAGAAGATATTCAAGTTAGCATACACCTCTCTATGTTCTGTCCTTCTGTATAGATGGGACTATGTATATTTGTATGCATTTATGATGCGTACGTATTGATGGGTGGATAGGAGAAGATATTTAAGTTAGCATACAGTTCTCTCTCTCTTGTCCTTCTGTATAGAAGGGGCTCTGTATATTTATATAATATTTATGTACATGTATGTATAAATGGGTGGTTAACTGAAGAAAATATTGAAGTTAACATTCGACTTTATGTTCGATGTTATTTCTCACATTCTTTGTAATAGAAGGATGTATGCTCTTAGTATTTAAGTATTACGTAGC
>SEYY01003523.1:22500-25000 GCA_009176605.1 Armadillidium nasatum
GATTATATTTTTGATATATTAGAGAGTATTTAGAGATTTTATTGTATAATTGAAGATTATTAAACTATTTATTTTGAGCTTTTACTGTAGAAACATTAGAGGATTTAAAATTTATATTTAGAGATTTAATAATATATACATTTGAAATTATTTAGAGATATTATTATAGATACATTAAATTGTTAAAAATTATTAAGATATTTAAATGTATTACAATAGATGCTTTATAAATTATTTAGAGATGTTATAAGAAACTCATTAGATATTTGAAAATTATAAAGGTATTTATTTAGAGATTTTACTATAGATACATTAGAAATACTTTCAAGATTTATTTAGAGATTTAATTTCGGGAATTTTAGATCACTAAAAATTATTACTATTAAGGAATTATTTAATTAGATACATAAATTATTTTAGCGTTCATTTAAATATTTGCTTTTAGATATATTTATTGTTATTTAAAGAAATTATTTAGAGATGTTAATGAAGAGAATATTAAATATGATCCAAAAATTTATTTAGAGGTTTGAAAAAAAATTGAAACATTTTTTATTAAAAATTTGATTATTTGAGATATTCGTCAGCAATAAAAAAAATGTTGGTTTTCAGTTATCAAAAAACATTAATTAATAGAAAGGAAATAAATACTGAAAATTCCGTAACTGCTATTACTACTAATACTACTATTTTTATTACTACTACTACTACAACCACTTAGAATTATAATAATGATAGTAATAATAATAAAATAATAATAATAATAATAATAATAATTATAATTATGGAAATAATTACAAAAATAATGATAGCAATAATAATAATTAATAATAAAATAATAATAATAATCATAATTATAGAAATAATTATAAAAATATTGTGAATATTATATTTCAGTTTAAAATGTAGTTCAATCAAAATATTTGGTCTTTCTGGAACGCGTTGTAAAATTAAAATTAAGTTTAAAACGTAGTTCAAAATATTTTAACTTTCTGGAACGTGTTGTAAATATTAAAATTCCAGTTTAAAATGTAGTTCAAAATATTTTGTCTTTCTGGATCGTGTTGTAAATATTAAAATTCTCCTTAAAAATATAGCTACAAAATATTTAGGCTTCCTTGGACATGTAATAAATATTAGAATTCAAGTTAAAACTTTAGATTCAAAATATTTAGTTTTGCTGGGACGTGTTGCAAATAAAATATTTCAGTTAAAAATGTAAGTTCAAATTCTTACCTGGGACGTTTTTTGTAAATATTATATTTCAGTTTAAAATGTAGTTCAATCAAAATATTTGGTCTTTCTGGAACGCTATGTAAATATTAAAATTCCAGTTAAAATTGTAGTTCAAAATATTTGGTCTTTCTGAAACGTGTTGTAAATATTAAAATTCCAGTTTAAAATGTAGTTCAAAATATTTGGTCTTTCTAGAACGTGTTGTAAATATTAAAATTCTCCTTAAAAATTTAACAACAAAGTATTTAGGCTTCCTGGGACATGTTGTAAATATTAGAATTCTAGATAAAACTTTAGATTCAAAATATTTAGTCTTGCTGGGACGTGTTGCAAATATAATATTTCAGTTAAAAATATAAGTTCAAATTATTTATTGATTTATCATTTGAATTATAGTGGTTTAGTTGAAAATTCATTTTTTCGTTTAAGAAACTCTTTTCCAACATTCAAACCACTTATTTCAGTTAATGTCGGCAGAATTTTAGAGTTCTTTTTTATAAAAGCTTAAACCCATCATTTAATAACCATACAAGTTACAATCGAATTGTACTCTCATATATTATTTTTATTTATGTTTGTGTGTGTGTGTCTGCTTTATTGATTTTACTTTTTCCTTAATTTTCAATTTCATTTATATTATAACTTTTTCTTTGTTTCTTTTAACAATGATTTTTAAATTTTTAATATTTTCAAATTTTCAATTTTTGTTCAGTTTTTATGTTATTTTTTAACTTATTTATATTATTTCTTTTTGACTTTTGTAGATTTTTTTTTTTTAATTTATAAAATTTTTTTGTCATTTTTAAATTTTTAAATTTTATTTTTATTTTTATTTTATTTACTTTTTTTTTAGTAATATTTAATTTCAACATTCAACTTTTAAGCATTTTGCTTTTTAACTATAGGGAATTTAAGATTCAGTGTTATTTTTATTTGTTTATTCAAAGTTATTTTTATTTGTTTTTCAAATTATCACTGATGATGGATTTAGATAATCCTAAACATCTGAAGATTAAATAATGATAATTAAAAAAAAAAAAGGAAAATTTTTTTTTTTTTTTTTTTTTTTTTTTCATTTTTTTTTATCTATTTATCTATCTATCTATCTATCTATCTATCTATCTTTATCTATCTATCTATCTATCTATCTATCTATCTATCTATCTATCTATCTATCTATCTATCTATCTATCTATCTATCTATCTATCTATCTATCTATCTATCTATATATATATATATATATATATATATATATATATATAT
>SEYY01003523.1:37500-40000 GCA_009176605.1 Armadillidium nasatum
GGATGCGGATATATGAATTTTCGAAAGTTGCGAATGCGGATGTGGATGTATAATTTTTTCAAGTGCGGAAGCGGATGCGGATGTCATCACTCCTATATATATATATATATATATATATATATATATATATATATATATATATATATATATATATATATATATATATATATATATATATATATATATATATATATATATATGTATATGCATGTATGTATATTTATGTATGTACTTATGTATGTATTTATGTATGTACTTATGTATATTATATATATATATATATATATATATATATATATATATATATATATATATATATATATATATATATATATATATATATATATATATATATATATATATATATATATATATATATATATATATATATATATATATATATATATATATATATATATATATATATATATATATATATATATATATATATATATATATATATATATATATATATATATATATATATATATATATATATATATATATATATATATATATATATATATATATATATATATATATATATATATATATATATATATATATATATATATATATATATATATATATATATATATATATATATATATATATATATATATGGGGACCCAACTTTTTCCGTTTTCAGGAAACCAACTTCTACGAATTCATACATACATTTCTTTTCATCCCAATCCCCACCATGTAAAAATGGGTACTGTCCTAGGACAGTTTAGAAGGGCGTTGACAATCTGCAGTCCCAATAAACTGGACACCGAAATTTTACTTATTAAGAACATTTTCAGAAAATTGTCCTACCCAGATAGTTTTTTCAACAAAGCCTATTACAAGGCTAGAAAAAGTTTTTACAGGAGAAACAACCTAAATGAGTCAATAAGTGACAACAGATACTGTTTGAAAGTACATCATAGACTTAATCCAGAAACTAAAAAACTTCTTCACAAGGATATCAGAATTATAAATTGCATACCACATACAGTTGGAAGAAACTTCACAAATATGAGGCACAAAGAAGGAGGGGGGGATAAAAATAGGGGGACATATAGTATAGACTGTGCAGATTGTAGCAAGAAATATATTGGTGAAACGGATGACTTAAAAAGACGTATCTATCAGCACAAATATAGCCTGGAAATCGGAGACTTAAGTTCATCTCTTCACAAGCATAGAATCGACCATAATCATTTTATAGATCCGAATACTAATAGATAATTGTTTGTCAGTGGTAATGTTAATCATAGGAGACTTGTGGAATCTTTTTTAATTAAAAAATGTCCCCAATTTTAATTCAGACATGGGCAGTTTTAATATAGATAACTTTCTTAATAATTGTTTAATCACAGACCAAATCTTTTCAAAGTTTTTTAAAAAAAATTGCTCCTGACTTTAATTTGTAATTTTGAATTTTGTAGTATTTAAAGTGTTTGTGTTTACTTATAATATTTTTGTGTTTGTGTCTATGTATAAATTGGTTGTGTGTTATTGTGTTTTTGCGTGTGTATGAGCATACTAGTGTATGGTGTGCACACTTTTATGCATGACGATTCACCTTTTAAAAATTAAATTAATTAAAAGAGGGTTTGGTTTAGGAGAAAAAATTTTTTTTTATCCGATTCTCCAGAAAATTTCAGTATATATAGCTTTTTTCCCGACGAAAATAGTCGATTCCTAACGTTTTTACGAGGGATTTAATGTTTAGCACTTATTTGGGAATGTTTTTCAAAATTTAAATCTACGGTGAAGCCACATAAAAAAAAATTTTTGGTCTGAAATTTGGAACATATGTTCCTTATTCTATTGGCTACAAAAACCTTTGATAGAATTTTCCTCCCAGAGTTACACAAAAAACAGTATTAGTCCAAGACTGACTCACTATCAAAAGAAATTATTTTTTGAAAAAAAAAAATTCAAATTTTTGAGGAAAAATATTTTTAAAAAAAAGTATAATTACTACGTAAATAAATTCTGGCACACTTATAGAGGAGTGTTGGGGCTACAAATTCTTCTATATACTTTGTTCGATCTAATTTGTTTGTTCCGAGATATGATCTCTCAAAAAAGGTCCATTTTTAGAAAATTTTCAAAAATTTTAAAAGTTTGAGAGGCTATACCTTCCTTCAAACAATTAGCATTTAATAATGCTCTAAATAAATGTTGTAGACCTATTTCTCCTCTAAACAATGTCCAAATTTAATCAAAATTCCTGGAGAGAATTTTTTTTATATAATTTTTTTCTACGAAAGGGTAACAAATTTTTCAAAAAAAAATTTGACTGATTATACCTCTTTTTTTTAACGTAATATCAAAAATCGCTTCCAGCGGATTAAAGAGATTGGGGCTAAGATAGCTTAGGCCAATTTTCATCTCATGTGGAAAAATATTTTTTTCCCGCTATTTCTTTTTTTTGTTGAGTTATGACCACTAATAACTATGAAACCGTTATAGACTCATAAAAACACTAAAAATGAAGCTTTTTTCA
>SEYY01003523.1:42500-50279 GCA_009176605.1 Armadillidium nasatum
ACTCGTATCCCTGATCGTCTTGGAGATGAACCCAACGTTCTAGACCTTTTCCTAACTTCTAATCCTTCTCCTTATACTGTTAAACTCTTTCCTCCTCTGGGTTCCTCCGATCATCTTCTTATCTCTGTATCCTCTTCTATCTCTTCAAGTCTTCCGCAGGAAAGACCCCCTTCTACGGAAAGGAAACGCTTGTGGCACTTCGGTGCCGCAAGCTGGTCGGACTTGCGGTCGTACTTCTTTGATTTCCCGTGGAATGATTATTGCTTCCGTGGGAGGGGTCCCTCGGAGTGTGCAGAACGCATTACTGAGGTGATTCTCTCTGGCATCGAGGCATACATTCCATATTCTTTCCCTTCTACTAAACCTAACAAACCTTGGTTTAACTCTGCTTTTTCTCGTGCTATCCGCCGCAGGGACGCTGCCTTCAGGGATTACCGTCGTCTTCAAACTCCAGAAACTCACGCTACTTATATTTCATCCCGGAATCGTGCAAAATCTATCCTTCGTAACACTAAAAACTCCTTTCTCCGTAGAAAATGCAATAATCTTTCTGGTTCCTCTTCTTCACGTTCTTTCTGGCATTTTGCAAAAATTGTCAACTCTAACTTTGCTTCTTCCTCTTTCCCTCCTTTAATATCTTCCGACGGCACAACTGCCGTTTTACCTTCTTCTAAAGCTGAACTCTTTGCTCAAACTTTTGCCTCTAATTCAACCTTAGACGATTCCGGAGCTGTTCCTCCTCCTTCAACCCCCTCTAACTCAATTATGCCTGAAATTAGAATTTCTTCTAAAGATGTCATTTCTGCTCTCTCTGAGCTTAATACTAAGAAGGTGTACGGTCCCGATGGTATTCCTCCTGTGGTTCTCAAAACTTGTGCTTCCGAGCTTGCACCCTGCCTTGGTAAACTATTTCGTCTTTGTCTCTCTACTTCAACCTTCCCTTCTTGCTGGAAACGTGCGCTCATTCAACCTGTGCCGAAGAAGGGGGACCCCTCTCAACCCTCCAACTACCGTCCTATTTCTTTGACCTCCGTTCTCTCTAAAGTTTTCGAATCTATCCTTAACAGGAAGATTTGGAAGCATCTCAATTCTTCTAATCTTATCTCTGATCGCCAGTATGGCTTTCGTAAGAAACGCTCTACAGGTGATCTTCTTTCCCTTCTCTCTGAATCTTGGTCCTCCGCTATTCGGCATTTCGATGAATCTTTTGCTGTCGCGCTGGACATATCGAAAGCCTTCGATAGAGTCTGGCACAAAGCTTTGATTTCTAAACTTCCCTCTTTCGGTATCTATCCTTCTCTCTGTGATCTTCTCGCTAATTTCTTTTCCGGTCGTTCTATAGCAGCTGTTGTAGACGGCCACCGTTCATCCTTTAAATCTATTAACAGTGGTGTTCCTCAGGGTTCTGTACTATCACCAACACTTTTTCTACTCTTCATTAATGACCTTCTCTCTATCACCTCATCTCCTATCCACTCCTATGCTGATGACTCCACCCTTCATTATTCCTTCCATTTTGAAAAACGTCCCACCCAACAGCAGTTGATAGACTCGAGAAGGGTAGCCTTGGAACAACTAACCTCTGATCTTTCTCATATTTCAAATTGGGGCAGAGAAAACATGGTTGTTTTCAATGCCTCAAAAACTCAGTTCCTCCATCTCTCCACTCGACACAATCTTCCACACAACTATGATATCTTCTTCGAAAACACACAACTCATGCCTTCATCTGTCCTTAATATTCTTGGTGTTTCTTTTTCTCGTGATCTTTCTTGGAAAGATCACATTACTTCTCTTTCTAAACAAGCTTCTAAGAGGTTGGGTGTTCTGAGGCGCCTTCAGAATTTCTTCACGCCACCCCAGTTGCTTGCTCTGTATAGGGGTGTTGTTCGTCCCTGTATGGAGTATGCTTCGCACATCTGGGGTGGTTCCACACATACAGCTCTCTTAGAGAAGGTGGAGTCAAGGGCATTTCGTCTCATCAACTCTCCTGCTCTTACTAACTCTCTACAATCTCTTTCTGCCCGTCGAATTGTTGCGTCACTCTCTCTTTACTATCGCTATTACAACGGACACTGCTCTTCTGAACTCTCTCGTTGCATACCTCCTCCATTAAGAAGAGCTCGTGCGACACGCCTTTTCTACACATTCTCATCCTTTCTCTGTCCAACTCTCCGACCCCAGACTTAACCGCTATGCTCAGTCTTACATATACTCTACTGGTAAAGTCTGGAACACACTCCCTTCATCTGTTTTCCCAACTTCCTTTGACTTGCATACTTTCAAACGCCGTGTGTCTGGACACGTCGGCCACCATCGACCATGATAATAGACCTTTCCCAACTCCGGTGGAATTTGGTAGGCCTCTGGCCTTTGCCCACCGGAGGAGACATAAAAAAAAAAAAAATATATATATATATATAAATATATATATATATATATATATATATATATATATATATATATATATATATATATATATTATATATATATATATATATATATATATATATATATATATATATATATATATATATATATATATATATATATATTATATATATATATATATATATATATATATATATATATTAAAAAAGGCAAGTCTTTAATTACATTCCCGTCGTTATTGCAGATCCGAGATTTAAAAACGTTTCTATTGCTTTGAAGGGTGTACTCACACACACACACACACACACACTCACACACGCACACACACACACACATACACACAAAAATACATACACACACATTTATATATGTATATATTTATATATATATATATATATATATATATATATATATATATATATATATATATATATATATATATATATATATATATATATATATATATATATATATATATATATATATATATATATACATATATTACATACTAGCAAAAGCAAGTGCGACAATACTAGCAACCCTGCCTTATAATTATTGTCTACTGCTTGTAACAACTCCAAGACCTCCTTGGTAAAAAACAGCTCCGAGAAGCATGATCTTCTGCAGAGCTCTTTGAGAAAGTGTTTAGAATTTAGATGGAGAAGGTGATATTCCCACTGAAAGGGTGAAAACCCTCCCTGAGAGTTTTAATAAAACTCAAGGACGGGCAATGAATTAAACAAATCGAAAACCTATGGTCTTTTAGAGTACTCTAGGAGAGGGACATTTAAGAGCAGATGGGGAAATATGCTGGTTCAACTAACCTATATATATATATATATATTATATATATATATATATATATATATATATATATATATATATATATATATATATATATATATATATATATATATATATATATATATATATATATATATAAATATGATAGCAGATCAAAAAACTTCATTGTAAATATTAAATCTTGCATCAATTTAATTATAGAAAGTTAAACACACCAAAAAAACAATTTTAAATTTTTATCAAATTTTCTGAAAATCGAAATCGACGATGAGCAAAGCATGAAAAAAACTATTTAATTAATTTACTAAATAATCGATATAATCATTAAAATATCAAAAATATCAAATATTTATATTTTCGATATAATAACCAGAAAAGAAAAACTAAAAAGAATTTTTTTTTTTTTTTCGATTTAAGAGAAGAAGAAGAAGAAGAAGAAGAAGAAAAAAAATTTTTGAACTGAAATTTAAATAAACTTTTCTTATATATTTTTTTTTTATGAAGATTTTAGAAGGTATGTTATATGAAAAGCAATTTTCTGGGCGTTTTAAGCTATTATAAGCGAGATTTCAAAAAAAAAAAAAATTATATATATATATATATATATATATATATATATATATATATATATATATATATATATATATATATATATATATATATATATATATATATATATATATATATATATATCATCCTGGGGCAAGATCTTGTATACATTGGCATTAATATCAGTTGGTTGCCCTTCCATGCGAAATGAGTTGGAGGAATGTTAATAAAGGCCTATATATATATATATATATATATATATATATATATATATATAATATATATATATATATATATATATATATATATATATATATATATATATATATATGTGTAAATACTTTTCTCCTCTGGTGACATCAAAGACCAGAGGCCTACCAAGTTCTACCAGAGTTTCGGGAAAAAATAGGAAGTCTAGTCAACATTTGCCGAAATGTCCTGGTACACGGCGTTTAAAGTGTGCTAAGTCAAAGGAAGTTTGGAAAACAGATAAAGGGAGTGTGTTCCAGACTTTACCAGTAGAGTACATGTAAGATTGAGCATTTGCGGTTAAGTCTGGGGTCGGAGAGTTGGACATAGAAAGGAAGAGACTGTGTAGAAAGTGAAGTTGCACGAGACCTTCTCAATGAAAGAAGTATGCTAAGTGAGAGTTCAGAAGAGCAGTGTCCGTTGTAATAGAGATAGTACAGAGAGAGTGACGCAACAATACGACCGTTAGAAAGAGATTGGAGAGAGATTTAGTAAGAGCAGAAGAGTTTGTAAGATGAAAAGCCCTAGACTCCACCTTTTCGAGAAGAGCTGAATGTTTGGAACCACCCCATATGTGCGAGCCGTACTCCATACAGAGGTGAACAACACTCCTATAAAGAGAAAACAAATGAGGTGGCGTAAAAAAGTCACGCAGGCGCCTCAGAACACCTAACCTCTTAAAAGCTTGTTTAGAAAGAGAAGTAACGTAATCATTATTACAATATTATATATATATATATATATATATATATATATATATATATATATATATATATATATATATATATATATATATATATATATATATATATATATATATATATATATATATATATATATATATATATATATATATATATATATATATATATATATATATATATATATATATATATATATATATATATATATATATATATATATATATATATATATATATATATATATATATATATATATATATATATATAATATATATATATATATATATATATATATATATATATATATATATATATATAGTTAATGAATTTATTTGGTTTATATTTTAAATTAGAAATTTTTAGAACTTAGATTGTGCTGAGGACGGACCGAGTTAAGGTTTGAAACGTTCACACTGTAATAAATATGTGGAGACCCTTTGGTGTTGGCTTTAACCTTTCTGATTAGATTGAAGTTCACAAGGAACGAAGCTATCTCAACTTTATATATATATATATATATATATATATATATATATATATATATATATATATATATATATATATATATATATATATATATATATATATATATATATTATATATATATATATATATATATATTATATATATATATATATATATATATATATATATATATATATATATATATATATATATATATATATATATATATATATATATATATATATATATATATATATATATATATATATATATATATATATATATATATATATATATATATATATATATATATATATATATATATATATATATATATATATATATATATATATATATATATATATATATATATATATATATATATATATATATATATATATATATATATATATATATATATATATATAATATATATATATATATATATATATATATATATATATATATATATATATATATATATATATATATATAATATATATATATATATATATATATATATATATATATATATATATATATATATATATATATATATATATATATATATATATATATATATATATATATATATATATATATATATATATATATATATATATATATATATATATATATATATATATATATATATATATATATATATATATATATATATATATATATTATATATATATATATATATATATATGCATATATATATATATATATATATATATATATATATATACTATATATATATATTCTCATATGAGGAAAATTACAATGGAAATATTTTTAGTTTTAATTTTTAAGAGTATACAAAAGACGATGAAAATGAGATAATAAATTAAAGAATTTTACATTTTGCTGAAAATTTTGCTTTAATATATATATATATATATATATATATATATATATATATATATATATATATATATAATATATATATATATATATATATATATATATATATATATATATATATATATATATAAATATTTAAATACATGCATACATACATACATACATACATACATACATACATACATATCTGTTTTGCAAGTATTGATTTTGAGTAATTATCGAGAATCTAAAATCTTCAACGTACAAAACTTTTTAAAATAACTTTTCGAGTTTTACTCATTTTAATTGAAACTGATATCAATTTTTCGGGGATTTGTTTTAAATCTACGATGCTGACTTCTCCCCAACCCCTCACCTTCTCCTTCCCCCTCCTCCTCCACCTCCCCCTCTCCCACCTTTTTCTCATCCTTTTTTTTTTTTTTTTTTTTTTTTAAAGGGGAAGGGAATGAGGGAGTGGGGAGTTTCATTTGTGGGGGATGAGGATTTGTAGTTAGATGTGAATGGATTAATTTTATCAAACTCAATTGAATTTTATAGTGAATACATTAATGTATTCTCCATCATCTAACAGTTCTTTTTCCTTATATATATATATATATATATATATATATATATATATATATATATATATATATATATATATATATATATATATATATATATATATATATATATATATATATATATATATAAATATGTTAATATATATATATATATATATATATATATATATATATATAATATATATATATATATATATATATATATATATATATATATATATATATATATATATATATATTTTAAAAGTCGAAACTTTGTGATGATTTAAGATGGTGAATTTGTGGTGAATCACAAAGAGTGCTTTTAAAAAAAAATAATAAAAGGGTAGATTGAAACTTCAAATAGGTTAAAAACAAAACAACTTTTCAACTTAATACTATTTTATTTACAAAAACAAAGAAATAATAATGGTAGCGAGACATAAGCAGTTAAAAGGCTAATTTACAATATAAGGGGTAAAAACATTACATTACGGGATTGAAAGGGAAAGGGTCTATTAATAGACAACAAGGGAGAAATTTGTTTAGAGACCTTTGTCAAAGACATGACTTCGACATAAGGATCAAGATCCTTATTCAATCTCTAAACTACACAAGCTCAAGAACTTGTGTTTGCTGAACAAGAAGAACAAGATCTTCTAGGACGTTAAAAAACATCACTCAGCTTTTGGCCAAGACCAAATACGGATCCAAGAATCCGTTCCCTTGACACCCATTGTAGCCAAGACTACAACAACAAGATCAAAGGACCTCGGGGCTTTGTCTACCTCTTGATGATTCTGATCAACTTCCTTTTATAGTTTTGAATCTTAACTCCACTACCAATAATAATAATAATAATAATAATAATAATAATAATAATAATAATAATACAAGTTTTTGTACAATAAAAAGAAACGTTATAATGGAGTTTTTAAACTTCTCCTTTATGGGAACAATTACTAAATAAAAAATATAATAAAATCATATCTTACAAATAAGTAAAATTAAAAAAACTTTATATTATCCACGCCTAGAATTTAACTTATTTGCAATGATGATTTGTTTACAGAGGACATAAATTTAACATATACAATGAATCTTATATATTGTCGAACAATTAAATAATAAAACTAAATAATTAAATCTAAATGATATGTCAAGAAAAAAAAATATTTCTTTTTTTTTTTTTTTTTTTTTTTTTTTTT
>SEYY01003524.1:0-32500 GCA_009176605.1 Armadillidium nasatum
TCAACTCCTTATCATCCTACTGGTAATGGTCAGTGTAAACGTTACGTTGGTCTAATTTGGAAGACTATAACCCTGGCTCTGGATTCCCAGAAGTTCCCTCCTAGCTCCTGGGAATTGGTTCTGCCTCAGGCTCTCCACTCTCTAAGGACGTTACTATGTACCGCTACTAATGCGACTACTCATGAGCGCCTATTTTCTTTTCCTCGGAGGTCTTGCTCTGGATACAATCTACCTACATGGCTTACCGCTCCCGGTAAGGTGTTGCTGCGAAACTTTGTTCGTACCTCTGGGGAGCCGCTCATTCAGGGGTGGATTTACTGGAGGCTAATCCCTTTACGCCTTTGTACGATACCCCAGTGGTCGGGAGGATTCTGTATCAGTGAGAGATTTAGCTCCCAGGGGGTCTCCTTCTCAGCTCCACGATCCTTCACCTGATCTTTCTTCATCATCTCCCCAACATCAGTCTATAACCCAGCCATCGGACTCTGTCCTTTTATCTCCCGACTCGGGGGCTACACCACAACTGCCTGAGCCGGCTGCTGTTAGAAGATCTTCCAGGATTTGTGGACCCCCTCAGAGACTTGAATACACATCTTTAGGCGGAGGTGATTGAGGTGTTTTATATGGAATCAACCAACCAGCAAACTAACATACGAACACAGATCTGTAATATAAAAGACTGTGTTCTTGGAGTTTGGATTATTCTCGCTAAGCTCTCCGATGAAGAATCATTCTCTTGGACCTCTCCTGGGATCGTTACCCCATAACCTCGTAACCTCACGTCTTCAGGTATTATTGTTCGTATTGTATTATGTTATTATTATTATTATTATTTACACATATATATTAGTTATTTGTTTATTGTTTATTACAGAAATAAAAGCCTGACTTCCTCTTAGTTGTCATTGCCCCACAATTTTATTTCTGAATACTTCTACGGGGATATGGATGCCGTTGGAAGGATTTTGCGTCCCCTTACGCTGGGCATTCAACCTACGTCGCAAGATGCTCCCAGAGTCTTCAAGCACTGGAAGTTCGTACTCACTCAATATATTTCTGCATTACCCGAGGATTCTCAGGACTTGTCTTTGGGTGTACTGGCTGGATCATTATCTCCTAATAACTTCGAACTGATTTCTGAGTGTCGTACTTACGAGGCCGCTCTCCAGTCCTTGACCTCTATATTTGTGAAACCGCCTAGTGATGTTGTTGCTCGACACTCTCATGACTCGTAAGCAACTCCCTCAGGAATCTATTGATGAATACGCTAGAGAATTTCAGCGTTTGAGTATCGATTGTGCTTTTCGTGATGTAACTGCTTCCACTTATAGGAATGAGTATATTAGAGATTCTTTTATCTCTGGTCTAAAATCCCCCATGTCAGAACGCGACTTTTGGAATTTCGTGAATTGCCTCTTGAAAGTGCAATTGATAAAGCTCGTGCACTGGAGCTGGCCCATCAAGATGCTATGACTTATGAAGCTCCCGGAAATCTTGCAGTAGTCTCCTCTCCCGCTTCACCTTCCTCCACTGCTAGCCATGAAGATGTGGAGGCTGCAGCATTGGTCACTACTTCGCAAAAACGACCATGTTTTTTCTGTGGAAAAAGACCTACTCATGACCGGGCTGTTTGCCCTGCTCGAGGAGCCTTATGCTCTTTATGTCATAAAAGGGGTCATTTTGCGAGGGTTTGCAGATCTACCAATACCCCTATATCTAGACCTGAAGTGGCTGCCCTCGCCAAGGCATACTCATTCACAACATCTGATTCAACTTTTCCTCCTGGATTACAATCCTCCTCCTTGAATATCACCATCTCGAACCATGAAGTTCGAGCTCTTATCGATACTGGTAGCTCAGAGAATTTTGTGTCCCATTGTCTTGTCTCTAGATTGAGCCTGCCTACATCTCCATACATGGGAACTATTGCAATGGCCTCCTCTTCGTGGACATCTTCTGTCTCTTCTTGTTGCCATATTCACTTTACTATCGATGACAGCGTGTATGATGAGCGTTTCCTAGTTATGCCCAACTGTTGTACTGACGTAATTCTGGGTCTACCTTTTTTGAAGCAACATTCGTCCCTTAAACTCTCTTTTGGAGGAGCCAAAAAACACTTGGAAGTATGTGCTCTGGCTCCTTTGGTGGTGTGGCCACCAGCCGTTCAACTCCTTATCATCCTACTGGTAATGCTCAGTGTGAACGTTACGTTGGTCTAATTTGGAAGACTATAACCCTGGCTCTGGATTCCCAGAAGTTCCCTCCTAGCTCCTGGGAATTGGTTCTGCCTCAGGCTCTCCACTCTCTAAGGACATTACTATGTACCGCTACTAATGCGACTCCTCATGAGCGCCTATTTTCTTTTCCTCGGAGGTCTTGCTCTGGATACAATCTACCTACATGGCTTACCGTTCCCGGTAAGGTGTTGCTGCGCAACTTTGTTCGTACCTCTGGGGAGCCGCTCATTCAGGAGGTGGATTTACTGGAGGCTAATCCCTATTACGCCTTTGTACGATACCCCAATGGTCGGGAGGATACTGTATCAGTGAGAGATTTAGCTCCCAGGGGGTCTCCTTCTCAGCTCCACGATCCTTCACCTGATCTTTCTTCATCATCTCCCCCGCAACATCAGTCTATTACCCAGCCATCGGACTCTGTCCTTTTATCTCCCGACTCGGGGGCTACCCCACAACTGCCTGAGCCGGCTGCTGTCAGAAGATCTTCCAGGATTTGTGGACCCCCTCAGAGACTTGAGTACTCATCTTTAGGCGGAGGTGATTGAGGTGTTTTATACGGAATCAACCAACCAGCTAAACGAACATACGAACACAGATCTGTAATATAAAAGGCTGTGTTTTTGGAGTTTGGATTATTCTCGCTAAACTCTCCGATGAAGATATCATTCTCTTGGACCTCTCCTGGGATCGTTACCCCATAACCTCGTAACCTCACGTCTTCAGGTATTATTGTCGTATTGTATTATGTTATTATTATTATTATTATTTACACATATATATTAGTTATTTGTTTATTGTTTATGACAGAAATAAAAGCCTGACTTCCTCTTAGTTGTCATTGCCCATAATGACTTATTACCATTAAGTAATACACACTGCCTTCTGTTCTTTAACCACTCTTTAATCCAATTGTGTACCATTCCATCTATACCATACTGCGACAACTTTTGCATCAGCCTAACATGGGGTACCTTATCAAAAGCCTTGCTAAAGTCTAAATATATGACATCAACTGGATCACCCCTGTCTATACATTCAGTAATATATTCCATAAATTCTAGTAGATTTGTCTGACATGATCTACCCTTTCTAAAGCCATGCTGGGAGTTATATAGTATCTTGTTATCATCTAAATGCTTCTCTATATGACTTTTCAGTAACTTTTCCAAAATTTTCACAACCAGAGATGTTAAACTAACTGGCCTATAGTTCCCTAAATCTTCTTTACTACCTTTTTTAAATATGGGCACCACATATGCTGCTTTCCAGTCCTCAGGTACCTCTCCAAAAGCAATAGATCGCTTAAAAATCAAATACAGTGCCTTTGCAATACTGCTACTCCCCTCTTTTAGAATTCTACCATACACACCATCCGGACCCGCTGCCTTATTTGGGTCAATATGTTCTAGTAAAGATTTAATTTCATTTAACTCAATTTGAAATGCTTGTACACCTATTCATTACATGTATACTAGAACTATTACTCTCTAAACTGCTATCCAACCTTTCCTCAGTAAACACTGATGCAAAATAAGCATTGAAAATATTAACCAATTCCTTATCTCAAACTTACTAAATTCCCATCAATTTTAATTGGGCCAATTTTCTTATCCTTGCTTTTAAATTTATAAAAGCTAAAAAACTTTTTCAGGTCTTTATTACTGTTTCTTGCCAAATTAATTTCTGCCATTCTCTTTGCTCTTCTTATTGACTGGTTAAGTTCATTCCTAATTCTCTTATAATGTTCCAAATCTTCCCCCTTCTCCTACCTTTGAACATTTTAAAACATCTACGCTTTTCACTGATTTTCTCTTTTATCTCTCTACTCCACCAATTAGGTTTTCTATTTGCCACCCTAATGGGTTTATCTTTAAAACACACAGACTGAATGTTAGCCAATATTTGCTTGAAGTATTCCCACATGATGAAACAATTTTGACCATTAAACTCCTTATCCCAGTCAATTTCATTGAGCATTGCTCGGAATTTGCTAAAATCTCCGTTTCTGAAATCTAATATCTTTTCCCTATTGACTTGCAATTTGGGCCCAGACCTCACATTCCAGTTAAATCTAATAATATAATGATCACTAGCTCCTAAAGTCTCCCGACTTCGACATCATTCACCATATTTTCATCATTTGTTAATATTAAATCTAACAATGCTGCATGCCTTGTTGGTTCTTGGACCATCTGACTCAAAAAGTTGTATAGAATACAATTTACAAATACTGAACTTCTATTAACCATACTACTCAAAGAATTCCACTCAATGTCTGGAAAATTAAAATCACCCATAATGACTATTCCTTTTACATTATTTTCACACGCTACCTTGATTTCCTTCACCATTTCTTCATCTAATACTTGACTCTGATCAGGAGCTCTATAAAATGCTCCTATCCTATATGATTTATTATACATAAGAATATCTACCCACACAGATTCCACATCCTGATTTGTTTTAATGTCAGCTATTAACACTGATTCAATATTGCTTTTAACATAGAGTGCTACACCTCCACCACTTCTTCCTCTACGTTGGTATAGGTAAAATGAGTATCCTTCTATTTCATATTCCTGTAGGGAGTCTCCGTAAAATGCCTCATTAACCCATGCTTCAGTAATGCAAATTATGTCTAAGATTCTCCTTTATAATGTAACTAATCAACTCATCTTTTTTGTTTCTAAGACTCTGAGCATTTGTGTAAAAACATTTCATACTAAACATGTCCTTATATGTATCCTTTACATCTTGATTTCTAGTAATATCTCCATTTTTATTAATAGGCCCATATTGTAAGGCACCTCTATTTTTATTCATACCACCACCAATCCCATCGTCAATATTAAAATCACCATCTCCACAACTAACAGTGCCAATATTATGCCCTTCACCCCTATTCTTACCTAGTTTCCCGGCAGACATCTCTCCATCCTGCAACTCAGAAGCTGCACACCCTCTCGACTAAGATGCACTCCATCTCTTGCAAACAGATTCCTGTCTTGAAACTCTTCCCAGTGATCTAAAAATCCAATATCCTCTGATAAACATAAATTCCTAACCCTTTCATTTACACCAAAGGCCCTACTTTCCCATTCTAGCCCTGCTCCCAACCTAGGTAAAATACCTGACACTATGCATTTCCTACCACTTACTTTCAGTCTTTCAATCAAATTCCTATAGCTTGCTATCAGTTCCTCTGACCTTCTATAACCTATATCATTTGTTCCAACATGTACAATCACTCTTGCATTCACATTCGTATCTGCAATCTCTCTATCTATTCTGTCCACAATATCATTCACTCTTGCACCTGGATAACATACTCGCATTCGTTTCCTTTTATCCGTATTTCTAAAGGTCCTATCTAAATATCGTATCTGAGAGTCTCCAATTAGTAATGCCTCAGTCTTCCTCTTGGGAAACCCGACGTCACAACTGGACACTTCAGATTCCTCCCCATCAGAAAGACAGCTAAACCTGTTTCTGCAGGTCACAGGTCTAGTGTCCCTCATGATCCTAATTTTATTACTCCTATTCTCTACAACACTCCATCTATCTGCAGTCCTATCTGCCTCTATAGCCCTCCCCCTCTTGAATTCCTGCCTAGGCGAGTCACTAGGTCTACTTACCCCCATACCCCTACCATTAGCCTGCCCCCTCTCTACTTCTTGCCTACATGAGCCCCTAGTCTCATCTGAATCACTACCAACCACCTTCTTCCTAACACTTCCCTCCCTTCTTAACTCTGATACCCATTTGCTAAGCCTACCTACTTCTAGCTGCAAAGACTCAGACCTTTCATTCTTTTTTTATCTCATCCAAATCCTCACTTATCCTTTCAATCTCCTTTCTTATCAACACATGCTCAGCTTTCAGGATACAAACATTACATTCACCAACATGTTCCTTTCTCACAGTCCCACAAATGCCACAATCCACATACATACTCAAATTATTATATGCTATTATTCAAGTTAAATTATTATATTTTTTACAAAGGCCTAACTTAAAGCTATTGAAATTATACTATATTGTTACAAGGCCTAACTTTAATCAAGAGCTCTAAGCAACAATCTAACCTCAAATATCCTAAATTAAACAACCACTATACAACCTTAGTCCTAGTTTAGCCTAGGGTTTTGAAAATATAACCTAGGGCTATCAGAAAGCCTAATCTGAACAACTGGGTAGGCCTACTGCCAGTCAGACAATTTAATTAAAATATCTGAATTAAACTAGAAATTAAATAATCTTCACTAGAAATTAACCAACTTTACAAAAAACAAAACAAAAGTACACTTAGGCTGAATATTATAAATTCTTGATAAAAACCTAAGGATTAGGCCCACCCTAGCCTTTAGTTGTTTACCTAATACTGAGCTTCAAGAAATCACACCTCAATATTAAATTAATGAATACCACTATTAATAATACAAACAAACAAATCACCCAACAATATAAAAACTTAAAAATATAAAATAACTTAAAAATAAACAATTTGTACAGGTATAATAGAGACCACTTCAAACACGACCTTCTCTGGTGAAAGCACCACTACTCTGTTGACTAAAAAAGAGTCCATTAACTTAAAAAAAAAAAAAAAAAAATCAATACGTACTAAATTCAATGATTTATCCGTGCACTAAACCAACGAATCAATACGTAATTTAGATGCAAGAAGGTATCACCAGTTAGATCACAGTAAATGTACACAGACTGCAACTGCCTATAAAGGAAGAGAAAGTAAGGTTTCAAATGTTGGGAGAAGTGCAGCGGCTTTGACTCTGTTTCAACATGAAACCTATAAAATTCATTGTGACCTAACTTTGAGTTGTGATATAACATCATGGAGAGTGGACACTTGTTACTTAATCTTCATGAAACAGTTTTTATGCAGAATTGGAGGATATGTAAAGTCCATTGCAAGAGATATCAGAATTTCATCACCAGGCATTTTATTGTATGCTAGTATAAGATGTGAAAATACCTAGATTGTTCTGTGGTGGAGATTCAAGTGAATAACTTACTTAGAAGTTGAAGAAGAATCCATTATAGTTGTAAGTTCTATTGGAACAAGGCCAGTTTGAACAAGCCCTGCAAAATAATCAAGCCTTATTAACAGTGATAAATGAGGATGATGCCATCCAAAAATGGAAGGGACAAGATATAAGTGAATTTGAAGAATTGGGAATAAATGACCCTTTATATTCACTTAAATGAACTATCTAAAATAAATAAGTGATTCTGTAAGTTGAACATCTGGTGTCTTAATTGATGATTTTCAAGATAAAGCAGATATTTCAAAAAATAACAAACAAATTGTGACACTACTGCCAAAGTATCAAGCTGAATTAAGTATGGGTGACGCTGATTGTACCTCAGTGATTAAGATAGAAACAACAGAAGATTCAACACAGGTACTATTAGATTACAAGGACCTGTACTGGCAGAATTGTTATAAATTTCTTGGAATTTGTAGTTATTGCAAAAAGATAGGACACTTACGCAGTGAATGTCGGTTACGAGGAACCCCATCACAAAATCTTGTTACCCATCTAATAAGTTGCCCATTTTGTAAGGGCCCTCATGTAGGCATGAATGTCATACCCGACAACCTAACAACTCGTCTCTTCAACAACCCAAAACACACCTGGAAGGAGCAGAGGGAATAAGTCAGAAGAAAACCAAACCTTTGGCTGCAAATTATGACAACATAACTCAGGCCTTTACGAATTCTCAGAAAACCCCCGATAAAAGTGTGGGAGCTATTCCTAAAAAACGGTTATTTGACAATTGTTCATGGTGTGAAGGGTCTCACTATGAAGGTGATTGTTTTGGTACAGATAGTCATAAGCCTTTAAACTAATGGCCTCTGCATTGCCGAGTTACACTGTGGGGACCTCCAAGGAAGCGGATACGGCAAACTCAAAAAAGACTCACACAAACAAGAAGTCTCTTTCTCAGACTGAATACAGGTATACCCCGTTTTACGGCGCCTCGTTTTACGGAGCTTCGCTCATACGGCGCTAAAATATTTTTTGGCGCTTGTCTCGCTCTTACAGCAACCATGCGCTGTATAGCTTTTACTCAACAAATTTTCCATGCAGGTTCAGTTTGAACTCGATGAGCAACGTAAATTATTTCTAAAGGCTGAATCTGCTGTTGATGATGATGACAACGAAATTAAGGAAATGTCTACAAAAGATTTAGAGCATTATGTAGGCCTACTGCATACAGCTGTGAAAGGATTTAAATCAATTGACAATAACTTTGAGAGAAGTTTGAAAGTTGGCAAAAGATTGCTAAATGACATCACATGCTACACAGAAATTCTTCTTCGAGAGAAAGAGATGCTCAATGAAGCAAACGTCATTGACATTTTATTTTAAGCCAGTGCCGCAAATACCCGCACCTTCAAATCCTATCATTCAACAGCTATCATCGCCTCAACAACCATCAACATTAACGCTAGACTCTCTACCAAGCAAGAGAATTAGATTCGTTGAAGGGTCAGATGACGAGCCTCACTAATCCCCTTCAATTTCCTTCAATGATATTAATAAGGTTTTTAAAGCTAAAATATATTATTTTTATTTTATTTACTTTTCATTTCCAATTTTATCTTTAAATTGAAACATTTTTAGCTTAGCGCTACTGCGCAAATAATAAATGATAGTGTAAACAAGTTTTAAGGTGTTCATATGCTGTAGCGAGTGAAAAAAAACAAGTGACTCGCATTGCGGCGGTGGTCTGGAACCATACCCGCCGTATACCTGTATTTGATAACTGAGGAAAGTCCCGATAAGATGAATGCAAGTGTGGTGGAAATAAACCTTTGCCAGGCTGATGTTGACCCATTAGTCATATATATGTAACCTTTGACACAGTAAAATCTTGTTATTTTGATTGCATGGTAGACAGCGGCGCTGATGTCAGTCTAATCAGCACTGCTGTTCTTCCTCATTTGACAAATATACATTTAATCCCCTCAACCGAAATCAACCAGTGAATTTGGACATAGTCACAAGCTTAAAATTGAGCACTATGTAGAGTTACCTATGATATTTGAAAGTGGGTTTACTACTGATGTGACTCCCTTCTTTATTGTCCCAATGGAACACATGACTCATCATTTAGTCCTTGGGGTGGTTTCTCTCAAGAAAATTAATTTATTACCAGACCTCACCAACCAAGAACTGGTCCATCGGGATGCAGATAAACTCACTATAGTAGCCAAAGACATAAGCAGTCATATTCCATTTTACAAATGTGTTACCATAAATACTATTGTAGTCCCACCACATACTTCTAAGATGGTACTTGTAAAGATATCAAATGAAACCTCAGAGGATATTGGGACATTATGGGAGTTTGTTGGAAATGGGTTGTCATCTGTAGTTCCCATCTCAGGAATAATAGACTTCAGAGAGTTTTTCCCAGGGTTGCTGTGTTAAATGTATCAGATCAAGAACAATATTTAAGAAAAAACACAAGTGTAGGAATAACTGCGATCAGTTACGAAAGATGTTTTGGCAACCATAGGTCACACCAATGTGGATTTGGATGTTACGGATACCTTAAATGACTGGACTACTGAACGAATAACCACAGAAATCCAAATAGCTGAACTTCCAATAACGAACCAAAAGGAACTTGTAATTAAAACTTTACTGAATCATACCAAAGTTTTAAGTAGGGGAGATCATGATGTGGGTCTGGCCAAAAACATCACTCACAGTATAGAATTACAAACTGACCATCCAGTAAGAATTCCTGTACGACGGTTCCAGGGCCCATTGACCCAAGAAATTGAAAAGAATGTGAAAAATTGTTAGCCAACCATATAATCTAACCAAGCAAATCCCCTTACTCGGCACCAGTAGTACCTGTACGTAAACCAGATGGATCATTGTGATTATGTATCAACTATCGAAACTCAATGATATTACAAAAAGGGATTCATTTCCATTACCGAATCTCATCGATATGATTTATAATATGTATGGAAATAGGTATTTTTCAACTATTGATCTAGTAAAGGGCTACTACCAAATTAGCATGGATCCAGAAAGGGTCAAGAAAACTTTTTTCTACACCTTTTGCCCAATATGAATATTTGAAAATGCATTTCGGGGTGAAAAATGGGCCAGCCACCTGCCAGCATGGAATGATGTTGGCTCTCACTGGACTACATTGGAACAAAGTTATGGTCTATTACTCTATTTGGATGACATTATTTTCAGTCAGACTTTTGAATACCACATGGATACATTCGAACGAGTTCTCATTGCTTTGGAGACCCATGGATATAAATTGAATCCTAGTAAAACTGAACTGTGTAGATTAGAGTTTGATTTTTTGGGACATAAAATTTCTTCAAGGGGTATATTGCCTTTAGAGAAAAATTTACAAGGTGCCCTTGACTTTCCCATACCAACCACAATTAAGCAGCTCAGACAGTTTCTTGGTATGATAAATTTCTACCGAAGACACATACCAAACTGTTCCCAAATTGCTAAACCCCTTTCTATACAAACCGGTGGAAGAAATGTATATTGGACCCCAGAATGTCAATTGGCGTTTCAAGAACTAAAACAAGCTTTAGCTAATCCAACCTTATTAAGTTTTCCTGACTATGGATCGGAGGCATCTCCAATGGAGTTGCTAATAGATGCTTCAGATATTGGTGCAGGAGCTTAGTCTTTCTCAAATACAGAGGGGAGTAAACTGTCTGATAGCATACATTTCCAAAACCTTTAGCGGAACCCAGCAAATTTACAGCACAATAGACAAGGAGTTAACAGCATTACAGTGGGCTGTGAAATCCCTTACAGCTTTTCTCAGAGGAGTGAACTTTATTATTTACACCAACCATATGCCACTCATTTATCTCCAGAATATGAGTCTCATAGATGGCAGATTGGCTCGTACATTGGAGGAACTCCATGAATACGATTTTGAAATAAGGCATATACTGGGCAAGAGACGCTGTCGTAGTTACGTGGTTTCAGAACGTTTAATATATAATAATAATGCAACAACTCTATTCGTTTCAGATATTGCGTTGTGTTTATCTTTAGTTTTATTTAAAACTCTGTAAACCGTGTATTATAAATAGTATTTGATATCATGTAAACAAAATTGATGCAGTTACTTGTTTACACTATCACAAAAAAAATCTAAAATGATTCCATACTGCCTCTATAAACAAAAATACTTCGTAAAGGTAACGTCAAATTATTTCAAATGTCAACTAAACAAATCAAAAAAAAATTCCAAGTGTTTACCCAAAGGAGAACAATCGTTATCTCATAAAAGTTTATGGTAAGTATGAGTTATCGTAACCTAAGCACCAAAAGAGTTGATAAATTCAAAAAAATAAAAAATAAAAAATAAAAAATTCAAAAATAAAAAAAAAAGTTGAAACGATTTCTTAAATATTCCTGTGTATGTCAAAAAATCATAACTTAAAATCAAAATAGTCAATTAAGCTAAAGGTTTAAACAATATCAGAAGTAAACTATTGTAAAATCTTCTATGAATTGTAAAAGCTTGAAATTCAAATCAAAATCTTCGGGGAAAATTCGGAAATTCTTTCGTAGTAGTATAAGAATCTATTTAATAAACCTTATTCAAAATATTTACGAATTATTGATCAACGTCCAAGATATTGTTAACCATTATATAATAATTATAGCCGAAAACAAAACAAGGTACTCTTCAAGTAAACAAGTTATTAAAGAAACAACCAAATTATCTAAATTTATTTAATATAACTAATCTATTGTTTATTTACAAATAATCATAAAATTTGAACAGATTATAAACTCCAACGCTTTTTATTAAAATTCTCGAACAGCTTTAATTTATCCTTCAAATACAAATTAATTGTCAACTAATTCTTAATCTTCTAAATGTAAATATCAAAGTACAGTACGACTTTGTTTTTATTTATCTCTTTCGAGTGTGCTTCACTTTATTCAGAAATTACTAGTATTAATTTTATTTTCTAAGTTATAATAACATACAGCGTGTGCTTCCGTTATTTAATGTAATAGTATACTGCGTGTGCCTTAAATATTTCTTTTGATAACGTACAGCGTGTGCTTCAGCTGTTTCTTTCGATAACGTACAGCGTGTGCTTCAGTTATTTAATAATATACAGTCGATTGTTTTGTGAAATTACTACTGTTATAATGAAAAGCACTCTTAGTGATAATCTTCGCTTAAATCGATTTGTATATATATAGTTTTCAATATTTACTAATTTTCTTAATTATATATAAGTTCAAAAATATTTTCCACGATCTAAAAATCCCTTTAACAATTAATCACGATTAAGAGCACAACTTATCGGTAAGAGCTCCAAAAGGGACTGACTTCTTCTTTCAAAATTTCCAGACTATGAATTCTGGCAATGTTGGTAGATGCTAGATTTTAGCACTAATGCTAAATTTCTTTGCATTTTCCCTAGGGATTTTCGAGAAAATATCGTTTTCCCTCTGCTTCTGGCTACTTTCCAGAATATTCTCTTTATTTACATTTTCCAGTTGGAGGAGGCCATGTTGTTTCTTATCTTTTGCCTGTTTCTTCTTATTTCTTGTATATATATCATCTTTCTTGTACAATTTTCATCTTTTCTATGTTATTGTCGTAATTCATGAACAAAATATATATATTCTTGACTTATTTTTCTCTTGATTTTCTTCAAATTTCATAATTTCTTGGGCGTTTGAACTTACAGTCCTAATTCTGGCTCTATGCTAAACTTGATTTACTTATTATTTCTGTTGCCTTTTCCTTATTTCTTGCATGTCTGACTCTCTCTCCCTCTCTTTTTCCGATCAATTTACTTATCTCTTATATTTCTTTATACTTTACTCTTCTTTCTGACTTTTTTAATTCAAACCCTAGACCTAGTATTCTTCTTAGTTACTTCATAATTTTGTTTACCTACATTCTCTATTCACAGTTTCCAAAATTTTAAAAATTTATATTTCCTATAGCACCACCATCATAATCCAAACTTCTGTCATACTTTCACCTCAAGGCTAGAGTGGCTTCTACCACAACGCATAATTGCGGATGCCTTATCTAGAACACCAGTTCCCGATGATCAAACCTCAGAAGCTGAAGTAGGTCATAGTGACTATATACCAGAAGGTTTTGAGATTGTAGAAGTTCTGGGTGGAGGAGACTCACTCTTTAAGTGTTTCTCTTTGTTTTTATATGGACTAAGCACAAGTCATCAGGACCTTAGGACTACAATCGTAGAAGAACTAATGAGAAACATTGGCAGGTATAAATTGCAGGATATGCACATTCGAAAGAAATTACGTCTCATGAAATTAGCGGGCCAGATGCCTATCCCAGAGGTGATCGAGGCTTTTGGCCATCTTTTTAAAACCAAAGTAAAGATCTATTACAATGATGATAGACCTCTCATCTATGGTAGTAACTATAATAGACAGACTTGCTGTCTGAAGTGTCTGGGTGGAATTTATTACAACTATTTATAACCACTGGAAACCACCAGGAACAAAACAAATGACATTAGAATAAAGATAATTGTATAAATCCTGTTCCTAATATATTCATAGTCCCAGATTTAAATATAAATGAAATTGATGAAATAGAGGATCAGCTCTCTGATAGTGCTTTCAGCTTTGGTTGCATACATAAAGCATTCAGTTCCTGTGGAAAATTGGAAGCAGGCATCCCTTTTTAAATCTCACCACAACCAGCTTAGTGTTCAGAATGATATTTTATACTACAAAACTAAAAGTGATAAGTTTTTATATCTAGTTTCCTTTAATTTCCTCATTAATATTGTTGTGAACTTACATTTCTTTTTGTGCCCATATTGGTAGGAATAAACTAATTGCTTCAGTTTATAAACATTTCTGGCACCCACAGGCAAACCAAGTTATTTCAGATATAGTTAAATGTTGTCCTGTTTGCCAGAGACTAAAAACTCACTCTTCAAATATAACCCCTCCTGTGATTAAAATTTTAACAAGTTCTCCTTTTGATTTGATGGCAATGGACCTTTTACAGTTTCCAAATACAGTAAGTGGTCACAAATATTGTATAGTTCTTATAGATCATTTTTCCAAGTGGGCATCTGTGGTACCAATTCGAGACAAACAAGGTGCCACAGTGGCCTATACATTTGAACATCGTATATTGCATTTTCTTCCTAAAGTTCCAATGAGATTACTCACAGATAATGGGGCAGAATTTGTTTCCAATGACTTCCAAGACGTCTAACCGAGTTTGAAATTAAGCACGTGCGCACGTCCCCCTTGCACCCTGCGAATAATGGGTTATGTGAGCGATTTAACAGGAGTATTATACAATTACTGAAATGTATGGTGTTGGACAAACCTCACTCTTGGGATGAGGAAATAGCAGCATCCATTCTAATTTATAATAATAGAATCATAGTTCATTAAACATGTCTACATCCGAATTTTTACTCAAAAAATCCCATCTAAATGAGGGTCATACTTTTCTGCAGTATTGGAGCAAGGGCAGTACAAATTTTGTACCTTATACTGTGGGACAAAAGGTTGCAAAAAAGATTATAGCCAGGGGACATTACACCAGCAATAAGTTCAAAGTTAAATGGAAAGGGCCATTCATGGTGATTAAAATAAATGAAAATAGTGACATATACCATCCGCAGACTAACCCAACATTCTAAGGAAGAGAAAATCCATTTTTCTCACTTACAAAAATGGAGTGATATACCTCGGTATCTTTTAAAAAATAAACACATCAAAGAATGATTTTTTTCAGAATCCAACCCTGGGATGAAGACTTAACTTTTAGACAAATAGAGAATTCTGACAAAGATCAGGAAAATATAGATAAGACAGAGGAATTGATAGAATTGGATTCAGAGGATGATTTTGAGGGATTTAAATTCAGCCCATTACCAAGGGAAATTTTAGTTAAATTACCAAATTTACTAAGTCAATTAGCAAATCTCAATCAGTTAACCCATCAAGTAGTTGCTCAATCCCCTGGGGCTCCTATAGGAGTTGGTTGTGCATCAGGAGCTGGAAGTATGTCTGTCAATGCGAGAGCCTCCGAATGTTTTACCAATGTGTCCCAATTTTCACTTGTGTTGTCAACTGGCCAACTATTGTTAATACTATTCAATTTTCCAATGACTCTAATACTTGTACAACCATTACATATACAAACTCTCCTTCTTTAGATTATCAAGAGTTTGGGATGGAGTTTTCGGAGGATAGGGGGTTTTTTGGGTTGATGCAAATTTGTTTAATTCTGGGAGCTCGGTTGGGGATTCGCATAGAATTAAATCCATCCCCACCAGATCAATATCTACACAAACAGAAATATCTAGTAGTAGTATAGAATGGTATCCTACATAAATTTTGGGCACTGCTGTGCTGGATCCAGTTTTTGGATCTATTGGATCCATAACACCAACCGATAAAGAGTTGGATTCTTCTAAGTTTCCCACTATGGACTCATACCACTCATATTCCTCGGAATTTGAGGGATTCTCAGTTAGGCCAGATATTCCAAAATTATTAAGATGTCACTTACCCAATTATAACCAAGTAGAAAATTCCCCCTTAACATTCTTAAATGAGCATTCCCCAGGTTACTCTGTGGGAGAACATGTTGTGGGCCAAGAACATGTGGGGGATGGTAGAAAAGAGGGAGGGGGATTGATTCCCGTTATACCACCCATTGAAACATACCTCTTAGACCATTCACAAGATCTAGAGGTATTGTTCATGCTTTGCCTTTTGTCATGAGTACTATAATCATAGTAATTTTATAAGTAATTGTGCAGGAGTTAAGTGAAAAGAGTTGTTCACATTATCATTCGTTCACATTATCATTCATCTTTACTATCATATTTATCTCAAATATAGTCCACAGTTCCACAGTATTTGATGGATAATAATAATAATAATAATAATAATAATAATAATAATAATAATAATTACTTAAAAATTAACGATTTTTTTATTTTCATTTTAGGAGATCAAACTCTGAGAAAAAAATTTTTGAAAATTTAATATCATTAATAATTGGCAAACATATAACTCAATATATAATATATATATATATATATATATATATATATATATATATATATATATATATATATATAATAAAAAAAAAAAAAAAAAAAAAAAAAAAAAAAAAAAAAAAAAAAAAAAAAAAAAAAAAAAAAAAAAAAAAAAAAAATTTTTTTTATTAATATTTTTTTTTTTTTTTTTTTTTTTTTTTTTTTTTTTTTTTTTTTTTTTTTTATTATATATATATATATATTATATATAATATATATATATATATATATATATATATATATTATATATATATATATATATATATATATATATATATATATATATATATATATAATATATAACAACTGCGTGTGTAATAATACGCATTCAAGTTTACAGGTAGAATATTTAACGAAATTTGAATTTCAAAACATATATTTAAAAATTTTGCAAATTGAAAATTAAAAATAAGAAAAAAAAATTTTTTTTTTGAATTTTCATTTCTTTTTTACTTCTTTTTACATCAAATTTTTGTTGCCAAAAAATTAAATGAACAAGAGGAAGAAAAGTAAATAATTATAAAATTATTATATATATATATATATATATATATATATATATATATATATATATATATATATATATATATATATATATATATATATATATATATATATATATATATATCAACCCACAGTTGATAGAAGAATGACTCCTCAGGTTCGATATCTTATTATATGGGCACTTTCCCCTCGGGATTGGGAACGACGAACAATCCATCACCAAGATAAGAGAAACTACAGTATTTGGCCATCGAAGATTTGCATTAGATGATATTCCTCAATTGATGACTGATATTGTCGAGCACACTAAAGCAATCAACCATCGTTGCCAAGTTTATCTGGTGATACCAGCCATTAAGGATTTATATGCCTTTAATGCAAAAAGGTTGGTCAGATCTTGGGGGCAGAACTATGCAAACCATTTAGAAAATCACCCACAGTTGAATCCGAGATGCATGAGAGAACATGCTATATATTCTTTTGAGAAATTTAATGGTCTGGTGCGGATTGACTATTATTGGCCAGAGAAGTTTGTCTAAGATCAGAGTTTGCATTAATGGATATTATGCCTTGTCAAGGAGACAAAGACAAAATCAAGGTTTGCTTCCTCATTCAGCATTCTTGCAAAGACAAACATTAACCATGAATTCAGAGCTTATACCTGATGGCCTTCATGAAAATCAAGCTTTCCTACAGGCATTTATGCATCGATTCAGAGCCAAATTTGGTTATCCAAACCTACATAGGGTACTACCGGTTGATAATCCTGTGAATGTCCTTCGGGAGGTAATTATAGAAATAATGATATGCCAGAACCAGAGCAACCTTTGCTAGGAGCAGATCTAGAGCAGGTACCACTTTTTCAGGAACCTATGACGCAACTAAATGCTCAGGCTTCCCATTTTCCAGCACTATCCTCACTATCCTCTTTTGCGTTCAAATCACTCTATGGAAATAGAACCGGGGCATTATAACCAATTTCTTCCAGATATACTAAGTGCCATAGATTATGTGTTCCAAGCTGGAATTCGGGATTTAGTGGCACAAGCAATTCCTAATAACCATACTAGAGGACACGAAGTGATAATATTATATAAGCTAATTCAGCTGGCTGATGATGAATATCACACAACTCGATCTCATATAGACTAACAATATTATGATAAACTATAGCATCACTAGAAATTATAGTGCATGTTTAACGTGTGTAGAGAAAATACTTTATGGGGAGTAATACTAATGGGGGAACTTATACATTTATCCTGGGGGAATGTAAGGGATAATCCCTTTTGTATTTATAATGAATATTGTAGGATGTAAGACAGGTAAATTACCAGTTATCAGGGTTGGTGATTTTTTTGATTTTTTTTTTAAAAAATCAAAAAAATCAAAAAAATCAATGATTTATTTTATTTTTTTGATTTTTTTGATTTTTTTTAAAAATAATAAAACTTTTTTTTTTATTTGTTTTATTTTGTCATATTTTTTTATACATAATGATATAACAGATATATTAGTTCCTTCTTACTGTGTTAAAAAACTTTAAAGTAGTTTATATATTAGAAATAAAACTTAATATTTGGTTCAAGATTTCATATAGGGTAATACAAGAATCTGATCTTCATTAATATAATTTATCCAATATAGAACTGTTGGAGTTTAGAATTCCTAATATATATTCAATCAAATCTTCAAAAAAAATTTTATTGAGCTTTAATCTAATGCAATTTGAGGTTATAGACAAAAGAGAAAACAGAAAAGACAATTCCTTTTAATTTTCAACCATTTCAAATTTTTATACAACATTATAAGAAAACAATATTCCTCTATATAAATTATAAAAGAAAGAAAATTTAAGTACTTTTGATGCATAATCATTAATCCATAAATTAAATACATAACTTGCAATATATATATATATATATATATATATATATATATATATATATATATATATATATATATATATATATATATATATATATATATATATATATATATATATATATATATATATATATTTTGCAAGTTATGTATTTAATTTATGGATTAATGATTATGCATCAAAAGTGCTTAAATTTTCTTTCTTTTATAATTTATATAGAGGAATATTGTTTTCTTATAATGTTGTATAAAAATTTAAATGGTTGAAAATTAAAAGGAATTGTCTTTTCTGTTTTCTCTTTTGTCTATAACCTCAAATTGCATTAGATTAAAGCTCAATAAAATTTTGTTGAAGATTTGATTGAATATATATTAGGAATTCTAAACTCTTAACAGTTCTATATTGGATAAATTATATTAATGAAGATCAGATTCTTGTATTACCCTATATGAAATCTTGAACCAAATATTAAAAAAGTTATATTTCTA
The DNA here is from genome assembly GCA_009176605.1 of Armadillidium nasatum. Taxonomy (NCBI): domain Eukaryota; kingdom Metazoa; phylum Arthropoda; class Malacostraca; order Isopoda; family Armadillidiidae; genus Armadillidium; species Armadillidium nasatum. The sequence goes on from SEYY01003524.1 coordinate 19,237, forward strand.
ATATATAAACTACTTAAAGTTTTTTAACACAGTAAGAAGGAACTAATATATCTGTTATATCATTATGTATCAAAAAATATGACAAAATAGAACCAATTAAAAAAAAATCAGTTTTATTATTTTTTGAAAAAATAAAACCAAAATAATCAAAAAAATCAAAAATATGATTTTTTTATAAAAAAAAATCAATTGATTTAATCAACTGATTAAATCAATTTGATTTAATCAATGCCAACCCTGCCAGTTATCAAGTATTATCAAGTAAGTGTTAGAAAGAGGTCTTTGAGTTGAAACAATCAATTGGGATATTATTGTTAAATTTAGCAAGGTGTTACAAAAAGGAATTTTAAGTTCAAATTGAAGTAATAATGTAAAATAATTACCTATATATATATATATATATATATATATATATATATATATATATATATATATATATATATATATATATATATATATATATATATATAATATATATATGAAAATATACATATATGTATATTATATACATATATTATATATACATAATATATGTATATAATAGTTTTTCTATTTATAGTATTTGTTATTGAATAATAACAGTATTAAATTGTATTACCAGGTAAATGTAATAAGTGTAGAAGAAGTATCAAAACTAAATTTAAGTAAGTTCAGAATTTAAAGACGAAAATATCTTGGAAATAAGAGATTTAAAATTAAGGTATTTCTCTTTTTGTATAATTATCATTAGTTTATTCAGTAGGATTGAAAAAACAATATATTTCTTTGTTATATATATTGAGAATATATATATATATGTTATATAATTTATATCATTAGAAATGCTCAAAGAAGTGGATACATTATTCCTATCATAGTGATTGATCTGTACTATTCTCCCTTTGTGAATTTGGAAAACATTTGAAAAACCTTATGAATGTTTTATATTTCACAAGGTAAATAGATTTATATTTAATGAAAAAAAAAAAACATTTTTGAAAACTATATATTTTACATGAGTTCTATATAAATAATATTTAATAATTAATACTTATAGGTTTTAAGATTGGAGTCTAACTGCTGTACTGGTAGTGGATCTAAAATCTACATTACTATTTTACCTTGATTGATTGAAAGAAAATAGAATTCTATTTTGTTAAGTTACGTACTCCAAAATCATTAATTATCAGCAGGGAATGTGAATACTAAACGATATAGGTATTATAAAAGGGAAATGAACTATAAATGATAGGAACAACAATCTTCTCTTAAGTCTGATAGTTTTTATTCTTAAGGTTATCAGAATTTGGGAAGGGTTTTGTATTTTTGTTGTTCCCAGATTTAATAATTAATATTATTTAATACTTAAATATCAAGTATTATTACTATTATTAGGATTATGACTCCTATTTATTATTATTATTATTATTTATTATTATTGGTAGTATTGAAATTTATTGGTATTATTGAAGTATTATTGATTATTTTATTGCTTCCATAGAAACCATTATTAATTTTTTTATAATTATTACCAGTAATGGTAGACAAGTGTAAAGAGCAACTTATGTTAATTATAGATATTATCAACTGATCTGGTCCTTTAATTTTACCCTCCATTAGTTTGAATTCATCCTACATGTTCATAAAAGTTTTTAATAAGTAATTGGAAATCCATTAACATTCATAGCTACTATAGAGAATTTAGAAAGAAACCACATTCATAGTTACTAATACATTTATGGTTCCATTACATAAAAGTGTCTTAAAACATACACTAACTAAAAAAATAAAAATAAACCAAAATATTTCATAATATCTCCTCTCGTAATAGAGGTTCGTGGATGTCTTAGTTTTTCCTTATTGTATAATTAACTTCATTATTAGTCTACAGACTTTAACTGTAGAGTACATGTAGGACAGAGCATAGCGGTTAAGTCTGGGGTCAGAGAGTTGGACAGAGAAAGGATGAGACTGTGTAGAAAGTCAAGTCGCACGAGCCCTTCTCAGTGGAGGAGGTATGTGATGAGAGAGTTCAGAAGAGCAGTGTCCATTGTAACAGTGATAGTATAGAGAGAGTGAAGCAACAATTCGATGGGCAGAAGGAGATTGGAGATAATCAGAGAGAACAGGAGAATTGATAAGACGAAAAGCCCTAGACTCCAACATTTCCAGGAAAGCTGTGTGAGTGGAACCACCCCAGATTTGTGATGCATACTCCATACAAGGGCGAACAACACTCCTATACAGAGCAAGCAACTGGGGTGGAGTGAAGAAATATTGAAGGAGCCTCAGAACACCTAACCTCTTGAAGCTTGTTTAGAAAGAGAGGTTATGTGATCTTTCCAAGAAAGATCCCGAGAAAAGGAAACACTGAGAATATTAAGAACAGATGAAGGTCTGAGTTGAGTGTTTTCGAAGAAGATATCATAGTTGTGTGGAAGATTGTGTCAAGTAGAGAGATGGAGGAATTGAGTTTTGGTGGCATTGAAAACAAACCATGTTCTCTCTGCCCCAATTAGATATATGAGATAGATCAGAGGTCAGCTGCTCCAAGGCAACCCTCCTTGCGTCTAGAAACTGTTGTTGAGAAGGCCACCTTTCAAGTTGAAAAGAGTAATGGAGGGTGAAGTTATCAGCATAAGAGTGAATAAGAGATGAAGTAACAGAGAGAAGGTCATTAATGAAAAGTAGAAAAAGTGTTGGGGATAGGACAGATCCTTGAGGAACACCACTATTAATAGACTTAAAGGAAGAGCAGTGGCCGTCAACAACTGCTGCTATAGAACGACCGGAAAGGAAATCAGAGAGAAGGCCACAGAGAGAAGGATAGATTCCAAAAGAGGGAAGTTTGGAAATCAAAGCTTTGTGTCTGACTCTATCGAAAGCTTTCGATATGTCTAGCGCAACTGCAAAAGATTCACCGAAATGCCGAAGAGCGGAGGACCAAGAGTCAGAGAGAAGGGAAAGGAGATCACCAGTAGAGCGTTTCTTACGAAAGCCATACTGGCGATCAGACACAGGCTGAATGAGCGCACGTTTCAAGCAAGAAGGGAAGGTTGAAGTAGAAAGACATGGACGAAAAAGTTTACCAAGGCAAGGTGCAAGCTCGGAAGCACAAGTTTTGAGAGCCACAGGTGTTATACCGTCAGGACCATTCACCTTCTTAGTGTTAAGCTCAGAGAGAGCAGAGGTGACGTCCTTAGAAGATATAATTCTAGTCATAAATCGAGTTGGAGGGGGTTGAAGGAGAAGGAACAGCTCCGGAATCGTCTATGGTTGAATTAAAAGCAAAAGTTTGAGCGAAGAGTTCAGCTTTAGAAGGAGGCAAAACGGCAGTTGTACCGTCAGAAGATACTAGAGGAGGGAAAGAGGAAGAAGCAAAGTTAGAGTTGACATTTTTTGCAAAATGCCAGAAAGGGCGTGAGGAAGTAGAACCCGAAAGATTGTTGCACTTTCTACGGAGAAAGGAATTTTTAGTTACGGAGAATAGATTTTGCGCGATTCCGGGATAAAATATAAGTTGCATGAGTTTCAGTTTGAAAACGACAGTAATCCCTGAAGGCAGCATCCTTGTTGCGGATAGCATGAGAACAAGCAGAGTTGAACCAAGGTTTGTAAGGCTTAGTAGAAGGGAAAGAATATGGAATGAACGCCTCCATGCCCGAGAGAATCACCTCGGTTATGAGCTCTGCACACTCAGAGGGACCCCTCCCACGGAAACAGTAACCATTCCATGGAAAATCAGAGAAGTACAACCGCAAGTCAGACCAGTTCGTGGCGCCGAAATGCCAAAAACGTCTCCTCGCCGAAGGCGGGCAGCCGTTCTTGCGGAAGACTAGAAGAGAAAGGACAAGATACAGAGATAAGAAGGTGATCGGATGAACCCAGAGGAGGAAAGAGTTTAACAGTGTAAGGAGAAGGATAAGAAGTTAGGAAAAGATCAAGTATGTTGGGTTCATCACCAAGGCGATCAGGGAAACGGGTAGGGAGATGCACCAACTGCTCAAGGTTGTTCTGGATAGAAAATTGGAAGGCGAGTTCACCAACTGGATCGTGAGAACTAGATGAAAGCCATTGGCGGTGGTGAACATTGAAATCACCTAATATGATGATTTCGGAGAAAGGAGAAGAAGAAAGAATGTGTTCTATTTTGGAGTTAAGATAGTCGAAGAATTTTGGATAGTCTGAAGAATTAGGAGATAAGTAGACAGAGCATATAAATTTAGTTGTAGAGTTGCAAGAAAGTTTAAGCCATAGAGTAGAGAATTCAGAAGACTCCAAATTAGGGACACGAGAACAGACAACATCGTTGCGCACATAAGCGTAACATCCGCCTTGGGCTGAAAATTGAGGATAGAGACAGTAGGAGGAAACAGAGTAAGGCTTGCTGTCAGAGCACTCAGACACCTAAGTTTTGGTTAAGAATAAGAGATGAGGTCTAAAAGAAGAGAGGTGGTGTTCGACAAAGTGGAGATTTGAAGAAAGACCGCGAATGTTGCAGAAATTAATGGAAAACGAAGACCATGCACCAGGGCAAGTCGGTATAGAGGTCTTGGTGGCGCCAACCCCATCAATGGAGGCCACCAACTCCCAAGTGGTGATGGGGGAAGGAGTGGATGAGGGGCATTCTTTGAATGCCGCCCCTCGTAGCATCTCCGAGGCAGTTATATGTTTCGCCATTTTTTTTCTATTTTAAAGGTAATGTAGGAGTAAGCACTTGTAAATTTGTAGGAACATGAGAAGGGAGTTGGGGGAAGAAGTGGGAGCATAGACACTCCCATGTGGGACGAGGGTACACTAGAGACCCTCTGAGTAGGTGAAACGCGAAAAGGAATGAACCAAAGGGCAACGGAGTGAAACGGAATGGTCTAGCCCACCCTATCACTCCACGGTTATAATAATTACTTATATATAATTACTATCATTAAAAATTGAATAGGTTAGGTAGGTGAGGCCTCTTTATTTAATTGTTAGGGATATTTATTTATGTTTGTGTATAAAAAAGTAATATGTAAATAAATAATTTTTCAATATCTACTCTTTTCTTGAAGTTTTTTTTTTTTCTCTTGTTGAATTCATTTAGGGGTGGATCCCCTGGTAAGGTTCATGTGGTGTACAAACCTTCAGTGAGTGTTTCTTTTTAAGACTTTTTTTTTCTAACATTGGATGAATTATGTTAATTATTAAATTTTATACCTAGCAGCAAGGTTGGTTTCCTTGAGGACAGGGAAGGAGCAGTAACATAGTTTAAATCTTATGCAACACAAAGTTAATCTCTGATGAGTTCTATCTAGACTCAAGACACTTTGAAAGTGCCAGAAACTGCCTGGAAGGTGGGAATAAAAATTGCTGTCACTTCTCATGTAAGTAAAAATCGCTTACAAAATATATATATATATATATATATATATATATATATATATATATATATATATATATATATATATATATATATATATATATATATATATATATATATATATATATATACACGGTGAAAGGTTATGTCTGGTGTGGGCTCCATGTTGTGTATGTGTTTTTATTTTTTGCTTTGTTTTTTCATCTTAATCATTTTAAATCGTTTTAGTTCATTTTAGTGTAACCGTGTTTTTAAATGTTTATAATTAATTGCTTATCTACTATGTATATTTTTTTTATCAATTTTTCTGTGTTTTAAAATGTAGTATCTTCAGTGGTTAAATTTACAATGGGAACAACTAGTGATGAATAAATTTAAGATAACTTTTTAGTGAATATTTTATTTTTTAAATTGAAAGTTTTATAGTTAAATAGTATAGTTAATTTTAACATTTTATGATCTGTTTTTAACATAAGTATTATTTCGGTTTTACTTTGCTTTGTTTGTACATTTGTTTGTCTCTTAGTTTGTCTGTCTGTTTGTTCATGTGACTGTTTGTCAATCTGTTTGCTTGTTTGGCTGTTGTTTGTCTGTCTGTTTCTCTTGATCGTGTGTGTGTGCACAGACATGGGTTCTCTAAACACTTCAGCAACGTCCGTGGCTTAGGCTCTAACTTAGCTTCTGTGGAATACCATCTCTCTAATTCTCATCCTAACCTTTTACTCTTGTCTGAGACCCAGATATATAAGAATTCCTCTTATAACTTTTTTAATATATCTAATTTCATAATTTCCATTTTAAGGGTGGAGTTTGTGCCTATGCTAACACAAACAATCCGGTAACACTTCTTGTGAATCTTGAATCTCCTAACTTCGGTGGTGTACGGCTTAAAATCTTTCTTCCTACCACTTCAATAATCGTGTGCTTCTGCTACTGTTCTCCCAATAGAACAGTTTATTCTATTTTTTTTGAGTACCTAACTACTTCTCACGAGACTGTTACATCTACACATAACTACTTCTCAAGAGACTGTTACATCTACACATCCAAATACTGAGGTCCTCTATTTAGGGGATTTCAATGTACACAACACTGAATGGTTAGGTTCCTCTCTTACTGATACTGGGGGAGAGGACGCCAAATCATTGAGCATTCTCAACGATCTGGAGCAGCTGATTAAAGAACCAAAACACATTTCCAGATCATCCCAACCAATTCTTGAACACTCTTGATTTATGTTTCACTTCTTCTCTATAAATATGCTATCTTCACACGTATTGGTAATTCCAACCACAATCTAATTGTCTTAATTTTCCTGCTTTTTCTCCAACTGCTCCACCCTGCCCTAAGCGCATCTTCTGGCACTTTGGTCAGGTTGACTTGGGGGGCTTTGCTTTGCTTCTATGCTAACTATTCTGGGAGTGATTGCTTTGTCTCTGAAGATGCTTTGGTCTCTGCCAATAAGGTGGGGGCTGTAATCGTTGATGGGATGAGCAGGTTCATTCCTTCTTCAACTAAATCTTTCTCTCATCAAAATCCATGGTTCAATTGTGATTGTTTTCGTTCCATTCAGGCTAGAGACATTGCGTATCAAAAGTGGAAAAATTCTCCTTCTCCTATCACTCTCACAAATTTTCACTCAGATAGGAATCATTGCAGGGATATTCTTCAATGAACAAAGCAAACTTTCACCAAACGAAGGTGTGCTGAGCTCCTAAATTCTCCTACTGGAAAATCTTTCTGACCTTTTGCCAAAAACATCTCCAACAATTTCTGTAAATCTTCTTTTCCTCCTCTTACTCACTCTGATGGTTCTGTTGCTAACACTCCAACTGAAAAGGCTAATCTTTTCGGCCTCCTTTTCTCTTCTAATTCAACCCTGGATGACTCCGGCAATCCTCCTCATACTTCTCCTCTCCGATATCCCATGCCTTTACCTGTGATTTCATTTGACCAGGAGCATGGGCTTCTAAAGTCTATGACATTAGGAAGACAAGCAGCCTGGATGGCATTCCTCCCTGGGTTCAACTTTTCTCTCTATGAGTTCAACTTTTCTCTCTATGCCTCAATACTAGTATTTTCCCTCAGTGTTGGAAGCGCACATTAGTCCAACCTATTCCGAAGAAAGGTAGCTGCTCTGATCCTTCCAACTATCATCCTATAGCTCTCACTTGTATTGTCTAAGATCTTTGAAGCCTTTCTCAACTCTCTTCTCTTAGATCATCTGGAATCCCATTCCCTTCTTTCTGATCAATAGTATGGCTTTTGACGTTCGAGATCTACAGGTGATATACTTTCCTATCTCACAGATCTATGGTTTTCTGCCCTTAAGGAAAATGGGGAGACTTGCGTGGTGGCACTAGACATATCTAAGGTGTTTGACTAGGGTATGGCATGTATCACTGCTTTCCAAGCTCCCCTCCTCTGGGCTTCCTCCTTCTCTTTGCTTGCTTGTGTCTTTCTTTCTTTCTAATTGTTCCATTTCGGCTGATGTTGGTGGAGCGACTTCTTCCTTTCCTCTCAATAGTGGTGTTCCTCAGGGCTCTGTCTTGTCTCCTACTCTATTCTTACTTTTCATTAATGATCTTCTCAGCTATTCATCTGATCTTCTCACCTATTCATTCATATGCTGATGACTCAACAGCATTCTTCTACTCATTTTAAATCTGTTCCTTCCTTTGCATCTAGAGTTGCTTCTCATTTTCATCTTTCCGATTCCATTCTTGCAGATCTGGATTGAATTTCCCAGTGAGGTTGTCTCAACCTTGTGAAATTCAACTCTTTTAAAACTCAATTTCTAGAAATCTCTCTCTCAAAGACACCTCCTAAATTTTCTATTTCTTTCGATGGTTCTCCCATTCTCTCCTGTTGACCTCACATAAACAAAATAATGTCTTGGAAACCTCACATCACAATGGTTGCTATGGCGGCTTCAAAGAAGCTGGGAGTTCTGTAAAGAGTAAAGACTGCAAGAATTTTTTTCTTTCTCGAAATTTTTTTTTTTTACAAAACGCCATGAATTTACTGCAATTATACAAGGGTCTCATCCTCCCTTGTATTTAGTACTGCTCTCATATCTGGGGTTGCTCAGGTTTCACTCATCTTTTGAATAGGGTTGAGTCAAAGGTTAAAAGACTTATAAACTGTCCCACTCTTTCTAATTCTCTTGACTCTTTATCTTTGTGACACAACATTTGTGATTTGTCTCTTTTCTATAGGTACTACAGCAGGAAATGCTCGAGGGAACTATCCACTCGCATGCCTCCACTTTCAAGGCATCCTTGTAGCACAAGAGATGCTATGTCCATGCATCACTTTTGCGTAGACATAAGCAACTCCAGGCTTGTTCACTGTGGAGCCTCCTCCTTTCCTGCCACCTCTGTTTTATGGAACTCTCTCCCATCTTCTGTATTTCCTTCCAAATTTAATCTCAATTTCTTTAAAGCCCGCGTTTGCACTCACCTAAGAAATTTGTATTAGGCGGGTCCTGAAGAGATGGTTTTTATTTTTGGGTTTTGCACTTTTACTTCATTTTTATTTTTTTAACACCCCCTCCTTGAATTGGGCTTTGCCTGTGAGTGTTGGTGGTGTAAAAAAAAAAAAAAAAAAAAAAAAACATTAATACATATTCATATTGATGCAGTGTTCTCTAGTTTCCTATTTTTCAGATAGAAATTACTTTGAGCTATTTTTGTTATAAGTATAAATTTGTTATAAAAATAAGATCTTAAGAGTACAATTGAAAGAAAAAGGCAATAATTTAATAAAGTAATAAAAAGCCTTAACTGAATTGAAAGAAGACAAAATAATAATTGAGGAAGATTAATTCCCTGAGAAGTACAACAAGCCTCCATAAAGAATAGAAGAAAAAGAAGTCAAGTGGTGTGAAGCCTAAGTGTCACTTTTGACACTTTGTGGAGGAAGATCAAGGACACAAAGTCACCAACATAGTGAGAATCAGAATAAGTTTTCCCTTATCCAAGGCAAATATATAGGTGGAAAAGTTGTTATTGATTATAAAAACCAAGATATGAAATAATGAGCAATAGTATATTTTTGTCGCAAGGTTACAGTTTGTACATTTTAATAGGGAACTGGTTGGAGGAGAAAAATTGGCTGGAGGAGAAAAACTTTTTTTTTGGAAGAACAGAAATTGTTGAAGAAGTTAAATACTGAAAACCTATTTATATAATTGAGATAATTAAAACATATGCACATCCCATTATTAACCTTACTAATACACTAACCATGGAGGGACATAAGGTCTTGTTTTTAACACTTTATATATATTTTTTTTTATTATTTATCTCACCTCTGGTGGGCAAAGGCCAGAGGCCTACCAAAAACCACCAGAGTTAGGGGGAAAAACGGAAACCAGGTCAAATTAAAAGCCGACGTGACCTCATACACGACGTTTGAAGGTGTGTAAGTCATAGGAAGTTGGGAAAATAGATGATGGGAGTGTGTTCCAGACTTTACAAGTAGAGTACATGTAAGATTGAGCATAGCGGTTAAGTCTGGGGTCAGAGAGTTGGACAGAGAAAGGATGAGACTGTGTAGAAAGACAAGTCGCACGAGCCCTTCTCAATGGAGGAGGTATGCGAATGAGAGTTCAGAAGAACAGTGTCCATTGTAATAGCGATAGTATAGAGAGAGTGAAGCAACAGTTCAACGGGCAGAAAGAGATTGGAGAGAATAAGTGAGAGAAGGAGAGTTGATAAGTCAAAAAGCCCTAGACTCCACTTTCTCAAGGATAGCTGTATGAGTGGAACCACCCCAGATGTGTGATGCATACTCTATACAAGGGCAAACAACACCCCTATACAGAGCAAGCAACTGGGGTGGTGTGAAGAAATACTGAAGGCGCTTCAAAACACCTAACCTCCTAGAAGCTAGTTTAAAAAGAGAGGTAATGTGATCTTTCCAAGAAAGATCACGAGAAAAAGAAACACCAAGAATATTAAGGAGAGATGAAGGTTTGAGTTGTGCGTTTTCGAAGATATCATAGTTGTGTGGAAGATTGTGTCAAGTAGAAAGATGGAGGAATTGAGTTTTTGGTGGCATTGAAAACAACCATGTTCTCTCTGCCCCAATTAGAAATGAGAGATGGATCAAAGGTCAGCTGCTCCAAGGCTACCTTCCTTGCGTCAAGTAACTGTCGTTGTGAAGGGTGCCTTTCAAATTGAAAAGAGTAATGAAGGGTGGAGTCATCAGCATAGGAGTGGATAGGAGATGAAGTAACAGAGAGAAGGTCATTAATGAAAAGAAGAAAAAGTGTTGGGGATAGGACAGATCCATTTTTATCTTTTATAAATACATGTCCAAAATATAAATTCTTTTGAGTATTATTTTTATTATTGTTATTTTTATTTTCATTATTATTGTTTGATTATTATTTATTTTTATTAGTATAATTATAATTATGATTCTCCCTATCCTAGACCATATATTTGAGAGTATGAAAGATTGAATGTTTTAAAAGAAATATAATCATTCATAACCTGCATCCCCTACCAGACACAAACAAAGAAAAGTAAAGATTATTAGACCACTAAAAATTATTGTGATATTTGTACATAAAGTTATCTTTCATATAAACATGATTTTTTGATTCTTTATTGATTATCCCAAATTTATGGCTTTAATTTGCTTGCAACCGCACTTGATGGTTTTTGAACCATTGTATTTCTTTTTGTAATCCATTCCTAATAATTTTCTCTTGCATCTCATACCTTGCTTGCATTTTTTTTGGTTTAATTCATCAGGTGTGAGTCAGAGAATTAGACAAAGTCAGGAATGGAGTTTTACTGAGAGGGCTGTGTCTGCAAGCATTGGCTTTTAACAACCTTGGTTCTTCGTCAACAGTACAATCCATGGTTTAATAATAGTCTCCTTTGAACAGAAGTAGTTGGTGAGCGTTTCATCCTTTACTGTTTTTCAGACCAGAATTTCTACCACCTCCTTCAGTATATATAGTAAAAATATGACAGAACAGCACATTAAATATTACGCAAAAAACTTTTAAAAACAATAATTAAAAAATTAAATAATTTAATATACCTAATTAAAACAATGAAAAAAATAAAAGAAAAGAAAATAACAAATGAATGCTAGCTTTCGAAGCCATATCCAGACTTCCTTGTTCAAGCAGACTGATTAAAAGAATGAAGAAACAAGTGAGCAAAATACAAACTATTCAAAAAAAAAAAAAAAAACTAGCAATTGCGTCAAAAAACTAATCTGAAACAGTCAAAAGTATCTTTTTAAATGCTGAAACATCTTTTAAAATATAATTTGATATTGAGTCCAAGTAAAAGGTTCCTCTGTTATTATTAATGTTGTCAATTAAAATACTGAATGATTCTAATAATTTTCTTGAAAAGTTATCTTGAACAATTGCAATTGAAGAAAAATCACTCATGCTTATAAGATTATTATAAGATTATTATGTGTTAAGGCTGAATTCTGATCATCTATTCTAAGACTGTTGGAATGTTGATATTTACATCTATTAAAATCTATCTCTTGTACATATATTTTGTTACAATTTCTACATTTTATTTTATAAACACCCAGATTTTCATTTTTTTCTTTCAATATAGGTTTCAGAATCTTTTTTAACATACAAGGTACAGATTGAACTGAATATACAAACCAGAAATTCCTTTACGTCATATTTCTAATGTAGAATGTGTTGCATATAAATTGTCTTCTTGGGTGGCTAAGGAACTGTCTATTTTGGTTGGGAATATTTCTGGTTGTCATCTTAAAAATTCTGAGGATTTTATAGAAAAGTTGAACTGATTAAATTTTTGAAGTAATTAATATGTTAGTTACGATGTTGTATCACTGTTCACAAATGTCCCAACAGAATTAACTATGGGATTGTTAAAGGAAAATGTTAATGAGCATTAAATTGTTTTTTCAGTTGGTTTTGAAGTTCTGAAAAGTCTTATTGACTGCATTCTTGATCATGCTTTCTTTGAGTTTAAAGGTCAATTCTTTAAGCAAACTAGGGGTCTAAGTATGTTTTACAACATATTTATGGAGCTGTTTGAAAAGAAATATTTGAAAAGGATTTTTCTTTTTATGATTTCAATATCACCTATCTGAGATATGCTGATGATGTTTTCACGACTTGAAATGGTAACATATCCCCCGATGTTTTACTCAATATAATAAATAATTTCGCCCCTACTATCAAGTTCACTGTTGAACAACCACAAAATCATAAATTGTCATTTTTAGATGTTACGTTAAATGTTTCAAACTGAGAATCATCTTATAAACATGAGTGATTTTTTTTCAATTGCAACTGTTCAAGATAACATTTCAAGAAAATTATTAGAATCATTCATTATTAATAATACAGACAACATTATTAATAACAGAGGAACCTTTTACTTGGACTCAATATCAAATAATACTTTAAAAGATGTTCCAGCATTTAAAAAGATACTTTTTTTAATGTTTTGGATTAGTTTTTTGACATACTTGCCATTTTTTTTTTTTTTTTTTTTTTTTTAAAGTTTGTTTCTTCATTCTCTTAATCAATCCGCTCAAACAAGGAAGTCTGGACATAGTTTCAAAAGCTAACATTCATTTGTTATTTTCTCTTCTTTTAGTTTTTTAAATGTTTCAATTATTGTTTTTAAAAAGTTTTTTTTTTTTTTTTTTTTTGTATAAATATATATATATATATATATATATATATATATATATATATATATATATATATATATATATATATATATATATATATATATATATATATATATATATTTAAGAAGAAATACCGTCTCTTTACAATCCTTCAACCCTCTCAATTTGAAGACCAAAGACTCGACAGTCAACAGCAATTCCCTCACTCTTTAGTCACACATCAAGATAAGGCAGACACTCAAGTCTGGTTTAAGATCCTCATGT
>SEYY01003524.1:37500-39999 GCA_009176605.1 Armadillidium nasatum
CCTTACATTTAAGACCTTTGTCTAAATCATTTATATATATAAGGAACAAAAGTGGTCCCAGCACAGAACCCTTGTGGGACCCCACTCTTCACCGTTTCCCATAATGACTTATTACCATTAAGTAATACACACTGCCTTCTGTTCTTTAACCACTCTTTAATCCAATTGTGTACCATTCCATCTATACCATACTGCGACAACTTTTGCATCAGCCTAACATGGGGTACCTTATCAAAAGCTTTGCTAAAGTCTAAATATATGACATCAACTGGATCACCCCTGTCTATACATTCAGTAATATATTCCATAAATTCTAGTAGATTTGTCTGACATGATCTACCCTTTCTAAAGCCATGCTGGGAGTTATATAGTATCTTGTTATCATCTAAATGCTTCTCTATATGACTTTTCAGTAACTTTTCCAAAATTTTCACAACCAGAGATGTTAAACTAACTGGCCTATAGTTCCCTAAATCTTCCTTTACTACCTTTTTTAAAAATGGGCACCACATATGCTGTTTCCAGTCCTCAGGTACCTCTCCAAAAGCAATAGATCGCTTAAAAATCAAATACAGTGCCTTTGCAATACTGCTACTCCCCTCTTTTAGAATTCTACCATACACACCATCCGGACCCGCTGCCTTATTTGGGTCAATATGTTCTAGTAAGGATGCGATTTCATTTAACTCAATTTGAAATACTGTACACCTATTCATTACATGTATACTAGAGCTATTAGTCTCTAAACTGCTATCCAACCTTTCCTCAGTAAACACTGATGCAAAATAAGCATTGAAAATATTAACCAATTCCTTATCTGAACTTACTAAATTTTTTTTCCATCAATTTTAATTGGGCCAATTTTCTTATCCTTGCTTTTAAATTTATAAAAGCTAAAAAACTTTTTCAGGTCTTTATTACTGTTTCCTTGCCAAATTAATTTCTGCCATTCTCTTTGCTCTTCTTATTGACTGGTTAAGTTCATTCCTAATTCTCTTATAATGTTCCAAATCTTCCTCCCTGCTCCTACCTTTGAATATTTTAAAACATCTACGCTTTTCACTGATTTTCTCTTTTATCTCTCTACTCCACCAATTAGGTTTTCTATTTGCCACCCTAATGGTTTATCTTTAAAACACACAGACTGAATGGTTAGCCAATATTTGCTTGAAGTATTCCCACATGATGAAACAATTTTGACCATTAAACTCCTTATCCCAGTCAATTTCATTGAGCATTGCTCGGAATTTGCTAAAATCTCCGTTTCTGAAATCTAATATCTTTTCCCTATTGACTTGCAATTTGGGCCCAGACCTCACATTCCAGTTAAATCTAATAATATAATGATCACTAGCTCCTAAAGTCTCCCCTACTACTTCGACATCATTCACCATCATTTCATCATTTGTTAATATTAAATCTAACAATGCTGCATGCCTTGTTGGTTCTTGGACCATCTGACTCAAAAAGTTGTATAGAATACAATTTACAAATACTGAACTTCTATTAACCATACTACTCAAAGTATTCCACTCAATGTCTGGAAAATTAAAATCACCCATAATGACTATCCCTTTTACATTATTTTCACACGCTACCTTGATTTCCTTCACCATTTCTTCATCTAATACTTGACTCTGATCAGGAGCTCTATAAAATGCTCCTATCCTATATGATTTATTATACATAAGAATATCTACCCACAGAGATTCCACATCCTGATTTGTTTTAATGTCAGCAATTTAACACTGATTCAATATTGCTTTTAACATAGAGTGCTACACCTCCACCATTCCTTCCTCTACGTTGGTATAGGTAAAATGAGTATCCTTCTATTTCATATTCCTGTAGGGAGTCTCCGTAAAATGCCTCATTAACCCATGCTTCAGTAATGCAAATAATGTCAAGATTCTCCTTTATAATGTAACTAGTCAACTCATCTTTTTTGTTTCTAAGGCTCTGAGCATTTGTGTAAAAACATTTCATACTAAACATGTCCTTATATGTATCCTTTACCATCTTGATTTCTATTAATTGTCTCCATTTTTATTAATAGGCCCATATTGTAAGGCACCTCTATTTTATTCATACCACCACCAATCAGTCAGTATAAAATCACCATCTCCACAACTAAGCAGTGCCAATATTATGCCCTTCACCCCTATTCTTACCTAGTTTCCCGGCAGACATCTCTCCATCCTGTAACTCAGAAGCTGCACACCCTCTCGACTAAGATGCACTCCATCTCTTGCAAACAGATTCCTGTCTTGAAACTCTTCCCAGTGATCTAAAAATCCAATATTCTTGGATAAACAAATTCCTAACCCTTTTTTTGATTTTTTTAAAATAAAACTTTTTTTTTTTTTTTTTTATATTTTGTCATATTTTTTGATACATAATGATATAACAGATATATTAGTTCCTTCTTACTGTGTTAAAAAACTTTAAAGTAGTTTATATATTAGAAATATAACTTTTTTAATATTTGGTTCAAGATTT